>JBBPBX010027987.1:7009-36890 GCA_038048925.1 Garcialebias charrua
TATACACACACACACAGTATATATACCCCCGAGTACTGGCTCGCTGACTCCCAGGGGTCTGTTGACCCCATTTGAGAACCACTGTTTTAAACAGCACAACATTGTTGCTTTTTAACATATCAAGTCCCTGCAGGCTCCAAACCTCTGACTTTTAGGAGTGTGATCACAATGATCAACCCATTATCACACAAATAAAAATTACAGTATTGTAATTGTTTTTTGGGGGGAGGTGTGGCTGGATTTTTGGGGGAGTAAAAAAAAAGTCAGGGTTGAAATTCAAGCACGAGACGTCTACTTCCTGTCTTTGTGTCGTAGCAGGCATTTTTGTGAGAAGCTGGAGAGCTGAAGTCAGCCAAAAGACAACATCAATCAGTTGGAGAAGCACAATGTGGGCCTTGTGTTTGAGGTCCCACCCTGCTCCATGGCCCGAAGGCCACATCAAAGCATGGACTGACAAGTCTGTTAGGGAACTATTGTTGACATTTTTCTGAACTAAGTAACATTTTCTTTATCATTTGAACTTATCTCGTTTTTCCTTCCATTCTTGTTTCTACTTCGACGGATGCTGCAGCTGTGTTAATCATTTTGACTGTATTTTTAATCTCTTTAAATGTGAGTAAAAATTAATCATTATAATGCCTAACATTTCTTGGAGTGCATATTAAATCTGTCTGTTTTGCTACTTTGATATCTTTGTTATAACTTGTTAAAAAAATCTGTATTTCTCTCTTATGTTTGTCTATTGTTGATTGTTCAAGGAAAATCGACCGTATTTTTCGGAGTATAGGTCGCACCGGAGTATAGGTCGCATTGTCCAATTATTACCAATAGATTGGAAAAAGCCCTAGATAGGTCGCACCTACGTTTAGCTCTGCTGCAAATGTCTGCCACAGGAGCGCACAGCAAGGCTTTTAAGAAGATTAACACTTAAAAACAATTATTTGTTTGATAAAAATTATAGCAAATATGTGTCTGAGCTGAACTTTTCCTTAATAAATGAACGTAATTGTGAAATGAGCTGAATTTAAAAATTGTTTCGCCAAAAGTGATAAAAAGCCATATATAGGTCGCACCTGAGTATAGGTCGCAGGCCATGAAAAATGATAAAAAGGTGCGGCCTATACTCCGAAAAATACGGTACTGTTGCTGTTGTCATCATTCTTTAGTTTGTAGACAGATCTCTATTGTAAATGAGTCCTCGAGGCTCAATGAGATTGACCTGCCTAAATAAAGGTTGAATGAATGAATATTGATGATGCCAGACCAAAATAACCCTATGTTGAGAAATTATCAAGTTCTGGCAGTTTTGGTCAAACCTTGCAAATAACTTTCTGCACAGTCTCGTGCAACATTATGAGACGTTATGTGTTTTTGAACAACTCTCAGCTGTTAACGCTTCAAATTTGAGCTTGATAGCTGAAACACTGACTGAGCTACAGGGAGTCCTCGACTTACAAATGAGTTCCGGACCTACGGACTGTTCGTAACCCGATTTTGACGTAAGTCGGAACCCATAGCACGTGCGTTCGTAAGTCCGGATTTTCGTTCGTAAGTCGGAAAATGTATGCTAGCGCTGCGCCAAACACCCATTTTTCAACACAAACGTACATACTGGTTCATCAACATGCACAGAACTTTGTTTACAAACGGTTAGCTAACACACTTTCATCTAAAAACACATACCAGTGCTGTATTTAATGTACAACTGTACTGTTCGTAAGTCCGTTCGTAAGTCTGAGTTGCCGTAAGTCGAGCACTCCCTGTATAGGCATTTTAGTTGTGCGTCAAGTCAATTAGCTGTGGCAGCCATGATGGACTGGGTGAACTTCAGAATTTAATCACTTCTAGATACACATCCAAACATTACTGTCTGCAAGTTTCATTTAAATTTGTTCAGTGTTTCATGAGAAATGTTGCTAACAGACAAACAGGATGGGCAACAACAGTTAAAGTCGATGTTTATGTGTAAAAAACAACATTAAAAAATGATTTTGTGCCATGACATCCACAGACGCACAACCTCGCTCGCTGGACTGCAAGTTATGCACGCACAGATGACAGATGTTTTTTTTTTTTACTTCACCAGCAACTAGACTGCACCGGGAGGTCCTATGCACTCACTGTGTTGTTGCTGTGTCTGCTCTCTTGTTGGAGAATTGATGACGCCGTCTTCAGAAAACAAACAAGGCGGGGAAGCTAAAAAGGTGGTCAGTCAACACAGCTCCGTGACCCAGAAACGTTGGGGGGCACGGCGGCATGTGCATCTGCAAACCCCCCCTTCTCCTTTGGAATGTGCAGCAGTGTGTGTGCACGCGCTACTGTTTGTGTTTCACTGATACCACAGCTGGAATGTGGCTGTCTTGTGGCGTGCCCGTGTGTGTTTTGTTGTCAGGCTGCAGCAACAAGAAATGTCTGCATTATTCTTGATGCCAAGATAGATCACTTGCCGGAAGAAGCCTCCCCCCCTCATCCTCCCTCACCCCTGTGGGCACTGTCCTGCCAGGGGAGACTCCTGTCACTCCCTGCTCTGACTCACACTTCACATCAGAGCCTGTCCCGTGGGCCCGAGGCCTCCTCGGTGCACACACAACACAAATCCTGCTCTGGGGCCCCCAAGCCTCGTTCTGGGAGCTCAAATCCCATAATTGCTGAGCTGACAGTGATAGCTAACATACGAGACACCCTCACCTGGTCGCAAAGAATGAAAACACCCACTGTCAGCCAGGAGGAGAGTGGGGGGTGAGCAGGGGAAAGGGAGCCACATGGTGCACACACACACACACACACACACACACACACACACACACACACACACACACACACACACACAAAAGGAAAATAGTAAGACTGTGTACTGTGGTGAACTAGTCTTAAGATTATTTGCACATCTTTTGTTAGCACTTTGCGAGAGGTTTAAGAGGCTTTAAAAGGTTTTATTACAGTCTGAGAAATCTTATTCATGTTTCACACAACTGCCATCATCACTGAAGGAGGTGAACATGTTTTTTTATTATTTATTTATTTATTCATTTCAAAATTAAAAGAACACAAATAACTATTTACAACACCACATAAATAAAAAATAAAAAAACATTACATGGAATGAAAGGAAGCAGAAGAAGATACAATCTTATTATGTCTGCCCCTTTTTTAACAAAATTAATTCAAACATTCAATTTAAACAACAGTAATCCCCAAAAAACATTACACAATAGATAACTCATCATACTTTACCATACATACAATTTTGATACAAACCAATTTTTTTTTCCAGAAACCTAATTTTATTTTATTTTTTTAAACAAAGACATTGATTTTGCAACTTTAATATCATTTTCTAAACCATAGACCTATTCCATAAATTAAAATAGACCTACCGGTACTCTCTAAACTAGTTCTATGTTGTGGCATAACAAAAATATCTGTACCGTACCCTTAAGATTGTAAGTACTTTTTCTTTTTACAAAAAACTTTTGGATATTTGATGTTGATGTGAAGTTCTGAGCTTTGTACAATATTAAAAGAATATTATAGTGAACTAAATCATAAAATTTCAGTAATTTCAATTTGCAAAACAAAACATTTGATGGATGGTAATAATGTTTTCTAGTGATAATCCTTATAGCTCTTTTCTGTAAAATAAAAATAGGCTTAAGTTACAGTTTTGCACGCTGTACCCCAAACCTCAACACAATAAATTATATATTCCTCAGGTTGTGACAATGTGAACAAATGCCTTTTATCTGTTTTTTTTATTTATTTAATTATTTTCATGGTGACCACTTCTTGGATCAACAAGGTTTAATAAAAACACATTCACTTTTTTATGTTTACAGTTGAATTCATATCCAGGCTCTGGTTAGGTCAAGTTGCCGCCTTAAAGTTTTGAAGGTAAAAATTACTTAAAATAAGAATTTTGTCTGCAAATAGCCTTTTCTTTTCCTGTATGACCAAAGTTAGCACTTTTTGTTTTTTTGTCAGATCATTTTTGATTTGTAGTAAGTTTCAAAGTGTTGCACATTGTCTACATTTCTTGCTAAGTGTAGCAGTTTATTTAAGTGTGGTGGGGAATTTAGTCAAACATTTATGCTATTTACTTGAAAACGCATTATGAGTCAACTCAGCGACCTATAACCGCCAACAAAGTCAAAGTCTCGGTTGAAAAAAGGAGGCTGGACTGACCTCCATTAATCAACTACTTCAACTCCTGCAGACAACTGCACAGAGAGAGCCATGTTTGTTTACACCAGACCTCAAACTTGCATGTTTACACATGTTTACACATTTACATCCAGTCACTCAACTGACATGTATGATGAATACCTGTCCTCCCCTTCTGAAACATTTGACACAACTTTTGACCCTTAATTCTAATAAAAACAAGCCTGTGCACAGCTAAATCAAAAATTTGCATTGGATGTGCTGGAACATTTGTCAATCTTGTAGCGCCCTCTTGTGGCCACATTATATATTACAATCAACCATCAGAATTACAGCCATTGGTTAAAAGAGTTGTCAATCAAATTATCGAAGCGTTCATTGGTCAGCATCTAGACGAGGCGGATCAATTTTCTGGATTCATTCATTCATTCATTCAACCTTTATTTAGTCAGGTAAATCTTTTGAACCTCATGGGCTCATTTACGAAAGCGACCTGCTAAAACTAAAGAACAATGAACAGCAGTGATAGAATTTCATTAAACAATAAACAAACAAACAATAAACAATAGAAAACAAAAAGAGAGAAAAAAAAAATATATATATATTTTTTTCTTTTTTTTTTTTTTTTTAACAAAGTATCAAAAAACTAGCAAAACATTATAAGGTAGACGTATAAAATCAAAGACAGGAACAAATCTGCATTGGTTTTTGCCAGGATTCCAACAGATTCTGAAAACCATTTAGAGAAGTCAAGGTCGAGAGCTTCAGATCTTTTTGTAAGATATTCCATGAAGCAGGAGCAGAGTAGGAGAAGGCCCTTTTTCCAAGTTCAGTCCTCACTGACGGAACACTGCAGGTAATCATGTCCTGAGAGCGCACGCTGTAGCTGCACTCACGCAAAGACATGTAGGAGGAGATGTATGAGGGCAGCAGACCAAGAAGTGATTTAAAGATGAAAATGTACCAGTGGAAGAGTCTGCGTGAGGTTAATGATGTCCAATTAACCAGTGAATACAGGGTGCAGTGGTGGGTACGATAATCACAACCAGTTATGAATCTTAGTGCACCATGATAGACCACATCCAACATCCATTCCTATTGGTTAAGACGTTCACGCCCATTCCACAACCTCCAAATCCAAGTCGAAGGTGAAAGTCTTAACGCGAGCCGCTCAGGTGCTCGTTTACTGCGGTCACGGCCCTCATTTATTAAAGAGGCCATGTCGGTGTTTTGTGAAGTCCCTCAAGCAGCCCCTATAGCTGTGTTTAAGCTAACGCAGGACTTCAACAACGACCCGTTTCCTAAAAAGGTGAACCTGGGAGTTGGAGGTAAGTTTTTCCATGGCAACGGTATCCAAGGGCAACGGGCTCCTGCAACTCATGCATTAATTAAAGAAGCCACGTGCTGGTGAAGATTCTCAGTCGTCCAGGACATGATAAAATCAAAAAAGGCGTTCAATACAGGATCATCTGGACTTTATTATAATAAATAAAGTCCAGTTGATCCTGTATTGAACGCCTTTTTTAAAGAAGCCACGTTTTCTTGTGTGTGTGTGTGTGTGTGTGTTCCTGTTTTTGCTACAGAGTGAGGACCACTATAAGTTTTTAACCAACAAAGTGAGGTCATTTTTGGGAAGTGAGGACATTTGCCTGGTCCTCACTTTGTTTTCAATGGAAATCAGCTATACTAGCTATATAGATGCTATTGACAATTTTTCATGATGGTCCTCACTTTTGATGTAAAATGAGTTTTTAGCCCCTTACATTTCACACAGATTGTGTGTGTGTGCGTGTGTGTGTCAGAGTCAGAGAGTCTTTATTGTCATTTGCACCGCATGTGGTACATGTGATGAAAACGAGATTATGTACACAGGGTCCCAGTTACATCCAACAACAAATGCAAGAGAAAAACAGTAATAACATCTAGGATTAACTAAGAAAAACATCAACTAGTAATACACTAAGCCCTAATGTAGTAGAAAAACATCATTATAAACAGCAGCACGAACATGAGTCTGTATGAGCAGATGGTCACAGATGAACACAGCAACAAGAAAACAGATCAGCATCAGCATGATGTGATATTTTGCAGTGTTTATTCTTATTATTTATTTATTCATGAGTCTAACAGCCTCAGGGTAGAAGCTGTTCCTCAGTCTAGTGGTTCTACATTTGATGCTCCTCAACCTCCGTCCTGAGGGGAGTGGGGCAAAGAGTGAGTGTGCTGGGTGAGTGAGGTCTATTGTTTAAGGAAATTCTACCACTGCTGTTCATTGTTCTTTAGTTTTAGCAGGTCGCTTTCGTAAATGAGCCCATGAGGTTCAAAAGATTTACCTGACTAAATAAAGGTTGAATGAATGTCTGTGATGGTGGGGAGACTGACTCCAACAGACTTCTGTGCAGCCTTCACCACTCTCTGTAGAGCTTTCCTCTCTGCAACTGTGCAGCCTCCATGCCACACATTGATGCTGGAGCACAGGATGCTCTCCACTGCACACCTGTAGAAGGAGGTGAGAACTGGGCTGCTCAGACCAGCACGTCTCAGCCGTCTGAGGAAGTAGAGTCTCTGATGACCTTTCTTGATCAGGCTGGTGGTGTTGTTGCTCCAGCTGAGGTTATCATTCAAGTGTACACCCAAGTATTTGTAGCTGGAGACCACTTCCACTGCAGATCCACTTATGTTCAGTGGGGTGTGGGTGTGTTTGTTCCTTCTGAAGTCCACAATCATCTCCTTTGTCTTCTTCACATTCATGTGAAGGTTATTCTCTTTGCACCAGCTCTCCAGGTGTTCCACCTCCTGTCTGTAGCTGGACTCATCATTGTTTGTGATGCATCCCACCACCGCTGTATCATCTGCAAACTTAACAATATGACAGCCTGGATGTGTGGCTGTACAATCATATGTGAGCAGAGTGAACAGAAGAGGGCTCAGCACACATCCTTGAGGAGAGCCAGTGCTGAGGGTGATGGTGGAGGAGGAGAAGTTGTGGATCTTCACGGACTGTGGTCTGTTTGTTAAGAAGTCTAAGACCCAGTTACAAATAGAGGGGCTTAGTCCAAGTGTAGATAGTTTGTCTATCAGAGTTTGGGGGATCATGGTGTTGAAGGCAGATGTGAAGTCCACAAAGAGCAGACGCACGTATGAGTCCTTCTGATCCAGGTGGGTGAGAGCAGTGTGGACCACAGAGATGGCGTCCTCTGTTGATCGGTTCTCACGGTATGCATACTGATGAGGATCCTCGTTGATGTTGACGGTTGTCTTGATGTGGGACATGACCAGTTTCTCAAAACATTTAGCGACTATCGGGGTGAGGGCCACCGGTCTATAGTCATTCAGACCAGTCACTGTGGAGCTCTTTGGAACTGGGATGATGGTGGCGGTCTTCAGGCAGGTGGGAACTGACTCCAGTGAAAGTGAGGTGGTGAAGATGTCAGCCAGCACCTCACAGAGCTGGTCCGCACATTCCTTCAGAACTTTCCCTGGGATGTTGTCTGGTCCGGTTGCTTTATGAGGGTTGATCCTTCTGAGACTGCCTCTCACTTCTGCTGCGGTCACTCTGAGATGCTCTTCATCTGGTGATGAGGTGAGTCTGGTGCTAGCTGGTCTGTTTGGGTCTTCAAAACGTGCATAAAACTTATTGAGGGCATCAGGCAGAGATGGGTCCTTGGGGCATTGTTTGCTCTTGCCTTTGTAATCTGTTATGCATTTGATGCCCTTCCACATGCTCCGTGGGTCTTGTGAGGTGAACTGTCCCTCGATCCTCTGTGCATATGTGGCCTTGGCCTTCTTAATGCCAGCAACCAGTTCTTTCCTGCTCTTTCTCAGTTCCTCTGTGTTTCCAGACTTGAAGGCAGTGTTCCTGGCTGCCAGCAGGGTGCGGACCTCTTTATTTAACCAGGGTTTTGTGTTGGGGTAAAATTTAACATGTTTTTTTATGGATACATTTTCAAAGCATGTGCTAATATAACCCAGAACTGAGGAAGCATAAAGTTCCAGATCTACTGAGCTCCCATCAGTAGCTACCTCCCTGAAGACAGACCAGTTTGTATTTTCAAAACACTCTCTCAGCATGGGGGTGCTACCCTGAAGCCAAACTTTTATCTCTCTTTGTTCCGGCTTAAAGCGTCTGAGTGGGGGAAGCTGTCCTGGGACCAAGATCAAAGAGGAGTGGTCAGACGCCCCGAGCGGGGGGCGTGGCTTCGCCGTGTACGCACCCTTCACATTCGTGTAGACTTGGTCAAGCGTTTTATTTCCTCTTGTTGCTGTGGAAACGTGCTGATTGAAGGTTGGGAGGGAGACCTGTAAATCAGGGGTGTCAAACTCATTTTCACCGAGGGCCACATCGGCATAATGGCTGACCTTGAAGGGCCAGATATAACTTATTAATGTAACTAAATGTAATCTAATGTAATGTAAAATAAATGTAACTACGGTACTCCTTAATGTTGAATAACTCATTTATTATAACTTATTCAAAGGTTGACTCAGTTCACAACTATATTACCGTACTCAAGTTGTTTGGTTAGTCTTTGATGAGGAGATGCTGCCTGTCCTTGAACACACCAAGTGGATTATCTCTCTATGATTGATCATGTTCTGAAAATGATAAACACAAAACAAAATGCAAGCACAATCATTAAATTGCACACAGTTGAAATGTTCTTCTTCTTTGTTGAATTACATTTTATTATATTTTAATTAATCTAAAAAAGCTAAGTCTGGTCCTCTGGACATTTAAAAAACAAAACAAAACTTCATCTTTCAGGGATGAAGATGTTCACATCCTTGATAGAGAGGAACAATGGTTTGAGAGACGAGTAAAAGAGGCCATCTTTGTGAAAAGAAACCATCCAAGGAAGGGGAACATATTATTTTAGGTGGCTGAAATAATCACCTGTTTTTTGTTTTGTTTTTTTGAATGTCCAGAGGACCACACTTAGCTTTTTTAGATTTTTCTACCTGGATTATTGAGAATGCATCAGGATATATTTGAATTAAATTTTAAGAAAATGCTAACCTGACAAACAGGAAAGTGGACAAGATTGTCCTGTTTCACTTGCCACATCCATAAGTCCAATTTTCGCAGGAAAGCCGTGATCGCGTCGGACATCTGCGTGATGACTTGTTTGCGTCCCTGCAGCTTCTGATTCAGCTGGGCGAGATGGTCGGTTATGTCGCACAACACAGCAAAGTCACACAGCCACTTTGAAGCTAGCTTTCACTGCAGCCTCGTTTTTGGCTGTGGGTTTCATGAACAAACTCTGCTGCGACTGCAGTTTGCCTTTTAATTCTTGGCAGAATGTGTTGCTTTTCTTGAAGGCTAGCTTTAGCGTACTTAGCTCCGTGTTTGGTTTCAAAACCGACACCGCCTCGTAACACAAAAGACATACCGGTCTTTCTCCTGGAAGCACAAACAAGTATTCGCCTTCCCATCTTTCTTGAAACTTCCGTCTGCATCAACTTTTCTCTTTCTGGACATGTTGGGATCATTATTTATATCTCAATTCCACTCGTTGGCATGAAGGTAGAAACACTGCCTCGGCTACCGTAGTCGAAAGGCATTGTGGGAAAACCGTTGTCGAAAGGCATAGTGGGGCTGCCGTAGTCGAAAGGCATTGTGGGAAATGTAGTTTTTGGTCAAAACTCGCTCGTATTAATTTTTAGACACTCAAAACTTTTTAATTAAGCTCTCGCGGGCCAGATAAAATGACATGGCGGGCCACATCTGGCCCGCGGGCCAAGAGTTTGACACATGTGCTGTAAATCTACGTGATTGAAGTCACCTGAGACAATGAAGAACTCCTCTGGATATATACACTGCAGTGAGCTGAGTAAGTCATGAATTACTCCCTGGGCGTCATTAGCATTAGCATCAGGCGCTATGTAAATAACAGTGAAAAGGATCACTGAATAGTCACGGGGTAAATAATGAGGACGGCACCTTACTGTGATCAACTCCAGAGCCTTTTGATGACAGCACAGTTCGAGCACCAATCCTTGTGCACGTAAACACACACACCGCCGCCTCGTGTTTTTCCCGTAGTCTCGGAGCACCGGTCCGTTCCAAAAAAGAGTCTGTCATCCAGCTCATAAACAGAGTCCGGTGTATCCTTAGAGATCCACGTTTCCGTGAGGCAGAGCACAGAGCACCTCCATCTCCTCCGACGCCGTTACTCTCAGACGTAGCAGATCCATTTTGTTGTCCAGCGAGCGGACGTTGGACAGAAAAAGAGCTGGCATCGGGGGTCTCCCGGTTTTAGTGTCTGCCCGTAGTCTCGCCATAATTCCCGCTCGGCATCCCCGCTTCTGACCTCGGGAGCACCGCTTCCTTTTCTTTCCCCTGGAGCGTGAACCGGAACGCATCTGCTTCCAGAAAGATGTCCTTAAGAGCTCCATTCTGCCGAGCTCTGATTTGAGTTCGTTGCTGATATCAGCTGTGCCCTGTGGTAAATCCGTTCCGATTCTTAACAGTTCAGTTCGGCTATAATTCACCCGCAAAAAACGCGCAGAGTCAGGTACAAAAAACTATTAAAATTACTAAAAACTAGGGATGAACCAGGAGCCTGTGAAGCTGCAGCCGGTCTGAGCGGGGCCATCTTAGGTAAAAAAATTTGGCAAACAAACAAAAGAAAAGACCAGATCAGGGATGAAGAAGAGGAATTTAATGCATTGTCACATACAAAACAGTCTGTCGCTGGCAGTTTATTGTGCAACACCGCGTTTGTGTACGTAGTCATAAAAATTGAGCTTTGCGCAGACATGTCCTGCGAGGGTACGTTTGTATCTCCACTGATGGACGTATGCGGGAGTATACTGGGGTCTTTAATAGCTGATAACATGGGTATCTGCCGGTGCCAACAAGCAGAAACCCTGCTATCATAAGTCCCATGATGTAAATGTTGGGCCTCGTCCTGAGACAACACAAAGTCACAGACTGCCGACAGAGTTCCTCTAACCCTGTTTACCATTTGTATCACGCAAAGTGTTAGCAAACAGTGCTCATTGTATGTCTGGTGACAGAGACATGGACAAAAAGACAGGAGACAGAACTGGAAGTGTCAGAAATGAAGATGCTGAGGTTCTCCTTAGGAGTGACAAGGATGGAGAAGATCAGGAATGAGATCATCAGAGGTACAGCACATGTTGAACAACTGGGAGATAAAGTTAGAGAGGACACACTGAGATGGTTTGGACATGTCCAGAGGAGGGACAGTGGTTTGGACATGTCCAGAGGAGGGACAGTGGTTTGGACATGTCCAGAGGAGGGACAGTGGTTTGGACATGTCCAGAGGAGGGACAGTGGTTTGGACATGTCCAGAGGAGGGACAGTGGGTATTATTGGTAGAAGGATGTTAGAAATGCAGCTGCCAGGAAAAAGACAAAGAGGAGATATATGGATGCAGTTAGAGAGGACATGGAGGTAGTTGGAGTGAGGACAGAGGACACAGAGGACAGAGTGAGGTGGAGGAGGAGGACTCACTGTGGAGACACCTGAAGAGGGAAAAGTCAGAAGAAGAAGTTTAACAGGTTGTGTCATGTAAAATTTATTCTTCCAGACTGAATGTCTCTGTGAGTTCTTGTCCTGCGTCTCTCTGCAGCATGAGAACATGAGAACATGAGAACATCCACTGCAGGAACTGTTTGAAGTTCTTGGTCTTAATGTTGGTCCATAAGGTAACAATGTCTCACTAAATGCCTCAGATAATGCCGTGAGCGTCACCACCTCCACATCACAGCTATCTTTGTTAGTTTGTCTGAGGTTCGCTCTCCCTGGGTCACATTTCCTCATGGGCGGAGCCATCTTACTGTTTATGTAAAATATTTGATAATGTTTTTATAGAAACAATTCCTTAATGTTGTTCATACTGTGTTGATGCTACATGTTTGTCTCTTGACCCTACAACTGGGTAAGGTTACAGTAGACCTAGACCACTACTGGAGTTTTAATTAAGTATTTTAAGCTACTAATAAACACGATGGATGATAATAATAATAATAATAATAATAATAATAATTCAATTTCATTACTGAAAATCTCAAAGTGCTACACATATATTGAATGCTACACACATTCATAAACCGGTGGCGGCAGACTACCATGCAAGGTGCTTTCCAGTCCTACCGGGAGCAACTCGGGGTTAAGTGTCTTGCCCAAGGACACAACGACACATGGTGCGGGTCCCGGGAGTCGAACCGCCAACTTTCCGATCGGGAGACGACTGCCCTTACCACTACGCCACGGCCGCCCTGATGATGATCACGTTGCTTTATGCTAGGCCATTTGTAAGAAGGAGTGATTATTATTATTGTTTCATATTGGTCAGTGATTTTTTCTCTAAAACTTAACTTGGGTTTCACTGTGTTTCTTCTTAGACTGTGACTAGGATGTGTGAGAGAAGTGGAGCGTGGTCTGTTCACACAAGGAGGGCTGTTGGTCAGGCAGGTCTTGTTGTGCCATTAACTCTAAAATAGTGATTGAATCAATGATGCCAGGTTTTGAACAGGTGTGATACTGATGTGGGAACATAGCGTGCACATCTGATGTTGCTCACAGTGGTCCTCAGTGTGCGCTTAGAGAGCTTGTGTGTTTGCCCAGACACATGAAACATTAGAGGAACATTGATGCCGCGTGCAGGGAATGAGGGTTCTCCTGGACCCTGTTGCTTGGTCTAAAAAACTTTATCATTTGCATTGAAAGTCCAGCTGACCAGATTAGGGCTTTAACAGAGTACCCGAGTAATCGACAGATCGAGTCCTATAACTTCTATCGAGGTCTTTTTGTCCCTCTCAAGTACTCGTAGTGACGTCATCACATTGCACTGATGTCATTACGTCACATGTCACATGATCCGCACCGAGCGCGGGCTAGTTAGACGCGACAAAATGGATTCCTCTGTGCGGACGGATGTTATGGAGCAGGCCCAGTCTAGTCAAAAAGGTAAAACAGTTTATAATTTTATAAAATGCTCTATTCATTGAATCAACTTCCTGTTGAATTTAGTCTCTCTGACCACCGTAGATTGTGACAGGAGGGGGCAGTATTGCATTGCAGGTCACATATAACACGGGGTCCAACGACCGAACCAGCTTCCTCTGACTTGTTTCACAAACAAAAAGCAACAAATATTCATCTCTAAACTTATTAAAAACCTATAAACACAATAATCTCTAAAAGGAAACCTAGGATTCTGGTGGCGATGGAGTAGGAAGCAGTCGCACGCAGGCTCCTGCAAACATTTGGCTCTCTAAATTGTTAATACCCCGCTGTACAGTATAAACCAGTTTTAATGCTTATACTGAACAAAACTTAAAAAGACACCAAGTGAACCATGTCGAAATCTGGAAAGAGCAACAGAAAGGAACAGACAGCAGAGAGTTCTTCTGTGGGCGTTGGCACAGCTGACGGGGCAAGTGGATCTTTAACTGCAACACAGGTATCAGATTTACTGGAGAAGTTCCTGGAAAGTCTTGCAGCGGACTTTAAATCTTCATTCACCACCTTAGACAGTAAATTAGACATTATACAATCGACTGTCTCAGGGCACGGAGAACGCATCGGAGACCTCGAATCTAACGCTAATGACGTCAGCCAACGCCTGGAGCTGCTTGAAGCTACAACCTCAGAACTACGTGAGGAAAACAGACAGCTGAAGCTGAAACTTTCAGATCTCGAAGGGAGAAGCAGACATCAAAATATTAGAATTGTGGGCCTACCAGAGTCCATTGAAGGTCCACAACCTGCTGCCTTTTTTTCTCAGCTTCTTTTGGAAGTATTTGGAGATCAGGTTCTGACTTCCCCACCTGAGTTGGATAGAGCGCACCGCATTCCTATGCCCAAGCCGGGACCAGGTGGCCGTCCGCGCCCTGTCATCCGCTTTCACCGCTTTCAAACTAAAGACTTAGTGATGAGAGAGACGCGGAAACGTGGGACTGTGGAGTACCGTGGTCACAAACTTCGTTTGTATGAGGATTACAGCGCTGACGTGTTGCAGAAACGGGCTGAATATTGGGATGTCATGGCTCAACTTTACAAGAAGGGACTCCGGCCATCACTTCTTTTCGAAGCTGCGCGTCACACTTCTGAGCGGTGAGAAACGGTGGTTATCTTCAGTCTCTGAGGCTGCTGACTTTGTCCAGTCCTTAGAGGAGGACCAGCGCTCATCATCCTGAGATGGGATGTTCACGGTAAATCAGCATGTTTACTTATACGTAATTGACTGTCCTCGACTTGACTGCTGTTTGATGACTGCTGCTGTTTAGCAGTGGGTTTATTGCTTTATTTACTTTGTGTTCCATATTGGCTGTTTGTATCTGCTCTAAGTTATACAAGGGTTTAATGTTATTTTTGTGCAGGATAAAAGCTTTAGTAAAGGAGTTATATTATTGGATGACAAGTTGGAGTAATGGTGTTTTAGTGGTTGTTGTTTTTTACAACCTGTTTTTTGTTTTGAGGGTTTTTAAGATGGCAGAATCCCTTTTTTTCCATCCATCCATCCATCCATCTTCTTCCGCTTATCCGGGGTCGGGTCGCGGGGGTAGCAGCCTAAGTAGGGAGGCCCAGACTTCCCTCTCCCCAGCCACTTGGAGCAGCTCCTCCGGGGGAATCCCAAGGCGTTCCCAGGCCAGCCGAGAAACATAGTCCCTCCAGCGCGTCCTGGGTCTTCCTCTGGGTCTCCTCCCGGTGGGACATGCCCGGAACACCTCACCAGGGAGGCGTCCAGGAGGCATCCTAACCAGATGCCCGAGCCACCTCAACTGGCTCCTCTCGATGTGGAGAAGCAGCGGCTCTACTCCGAGTCCCTCCCGGATGACTGAGCTTCTCACCCTATCTCTAAGGGAGAGTCCAGACACCCTGCGGAGAAAACTCATTTCAGCCGCTTGTATCCGAGATCTTGTTCTTTCGGTCATAACCCAAAGCTCATGACCATAGATGAGGGTGGGAACGTAGATCGATCGGTAAATTGAGAGCTTTGCCTTTCGACTCAGCTCTCTCTTCACCACGACAGACCGGTACAGCGCCCGCTTCACTGCGGACGCTGCACCTATCCGCCTATCGATCTCACGCTCCAGTTTTCCCTCATTCGTGAACAAGATCCCGAGATACTTAAACTCCTCCACTTGGGGCAGGACCTCCTCCCCGACCCGGAGAGGGCATGCTACCCTTTTCCGGCTTTTTCCCCTTAAATTTTTTATTTTTTTTTCTCCCCTATGCCTACTCATTGTCAAATGTGTTTTTTTTTTTTTTGTACAGTTGATAGTAGATGAATAATAATCTTACGTTCATTAGTTGGAATGTAAAGGGGCTAAATCATCCAGTAAAACGCAAAAAGTTTTTTTCACGTTTGAAACAGCTCAGGTCTGGGGTAATTTTCCTACAGGAAACTCATTTGAGGGATCAGGATCACTGGCGGCTGAGGAAATGTTGGACTGGACAGTATTTTCATTCTAACTTCAGTGCAAAAGCTAGAGGGGCTGCTATTTTAATCAATCAAAAAATTCCTTTTGTTCCTTGGCTCTCGACGGAGGCAGTCGCTAGTCCTTTCCTCTCCCGTCCCCCTCCCCCCCCTGCTGCCTGCAGCTCCTCAGCTAAGCACCTCGAACGCAAATTAAGATGGATTGGAGGTTTGGGCATTCGATTCTACGAACAAGATTTCTACAGAAGAACGGCAAAGGGGAGCCGGTCCACCCTCACAGAGTGACGAAGAGGATACGCCATGGATTCCTGTGGGTGTGGATGGTGTGCGTCTCGCTCTCTGTGCTGTGCTCTGTGGAGGTGAAGAATCTGGATTATATTGGATTATGATGGCAGCGCTTTGCTTTTTGGCGTTTGTGGAGCACTGGTCTATCGCAAAAGAGGGAGACTTCAGCAGGACTTAATGCCTGGAGCACCCGACGTCTGGTCTGCGCGGTGACCTCGAGAAATCAGCTGTTTGCGAGCTTATCCAGAGGGTGAACAGATCACCCTCGGACTGGGACTCTGCACGCTGTGGTCAACATCTGAGGTCAGAGCTTGGATCAGTGGAAAAAGTCCCGAATTGGATCACTTGGAACAGAGTCGCCCTTACAGACTGAAGGCTACAGAAATTACAATGTGAGCCTGAAATGAAAATATTTGTCAATTCTTATCTGACTCCCTTGGAAACAGCCTTGAAAAAGGCTGGATATCTAATTTCTCCTGAGATGTGCTTTACTGTGGACAAAACAGCTGCTCTTGTCTTGTCTGCTACCCCCCCCCCGGAGAACTTTTCTATGAGCGTTATCGGAGGCCGGCTGGTCAGACTGTCGCTATCTGGAATGTCTCATGGACAGAATCCTCCCTGCCTCAGTCTCAACATGCAACATGTAACTGTCTAAATGTGCTTATTGGTATAGTTTTTACTGTGTCATGCGGTGTCTTGGCAGACAAAATGTGATACATTTTTTTTAATACCAACGCTGTGACCCTCATGGTACTTTCCTTTTTCACACCTTTGACCTTCATCCCGAAACGGATGAGAGAGGCCGCACTGAAGAACATGTCATGTGTTCTGAATAAGCAGCAGCTTTACACACTCTCCATCTCAGGATGACTGTGCATACATAATCACGTTGTATTGGTAACAACTGGTGCAATGTTAATAAAAGCTCTTGAATCTTGAATCTTTACAATCCTCTCAGATAAAAATTGAAGATTTATTATTGTATCAGGTAAACTTGGTAATAAGCTTGTGACATTTGCTAATGTTTATGCACCTAATTTTGATGATGTTCAATTTTTCCAGAATCTTTTCTCTCAACTTCCAGATCTGAATTCTCATTCTTTAATTTTAGGCGGAGTGTCGAAGTATTCATTCATTCATTCATTCAACCTTTATTTATACAGGCTATCCTCGTTGAGCCACGGGGACTCATTTACAAGAGGGACCTGTCTCACTCACACCTAGGGTCAATTTTAGAGTTACCAATCAACCTAACATGCATGTTTTTGGACTGTGGGAGGAAACCGGAGCACCCGGAGAAAACCCACGCATGCACGGAGAGAACATGTAAACTCCACCCAGAAAGGCCCCCGGACCGGCCGGGATGTGAACCTTGGACCTTCTCGCTGAGAGGCAGCAGCTCTACCAGTTGCGCCACCGTGCTACCCAATGTGTATGCAGGACTTTTATGTTGAAAACAGACTTATACTGCTGCAAAACCTTTACAACACATATACACACATATAACACACCAACACAACACATGGTAAGTTGCCTTTGGCACAGGGCTGAGAGCAGGGTGTGATGGTACACTTTTTATCCCTTGGTGTTTGACCCTAGATTAGTTTAATTTTTATGGCATTTTAAACTCATAAGCAGACATATAAGACATGTGTTTTTTATTTTTAGGCTTTGTATTTTAGTAAACTGTCTTTGAGTTATTGTATGGCATTTTCAGTTAACCCTGTGCTATAAAGAATAAGACTGAGTGATGCAGACACGAGGTCACACACACACAGGCCCAAAACAGCAGGCCTTACTATGTACATACACACAGCCTCTTCCTAAACCAGCGTGCGCACAACCGCGCACACACGTGCGCATACACACACTCGGGTCTGTTCAGAGTGAGGGCTGTGCACTTTCTCGCAGCTGCAGAGGGGAAAAGCTGTGGATGAGTTTTTAAAGCATTTAAAAAGAAATAACAAATCTAGTATCACATAAAAAATATATATATATTTAAACACATTATTAAAATAAAATGTAACCTTTTATTGAATCAAAGCATTTTTGAACCAAGCTGCTAAAACTCAGCAGCTTTGACACACACTTCAGCTCTATGCTACATTCCAGAGCAGATAAAAACAGCTGAGGTCTGCTATGAGCATAAATGGGTCAAAGGAGATAACACTTGCTGCAGGAGAACTGAGGCCTTTTATCAGAACAGAAGAGAGGCTGCAAGAACGGAGAGTTTGTTGATTCAAGGCCTGTCAAAAAGGGCAAGAAAGAGTTTTTTAAGCATTTACAACAAAGAAATTCAAACATGCAATGAATTAAATGAAGTGTGTGTCACAGTGTGTGTCATATAATTAACTGAAGATGTATGATTATAGTATTGTGAGTATAGTGATGTGATTTATATGTTTTCTTTTAAGATCCACAGTAAACCAGAGGCATTCTTTTCCACGGTCTGGCTATGTAGGTGAAAGGTGACCAGAGTTGTTCATGCTGAGGGTGGACTGAGAGCTGAGAGACATTATGTCATTGTTCAGTGAGGGCTGAGAGGAGGTGTAAAAAGTTACCTCACCACAGACCAATGAAGCCCTATCAAAATTATGTAACTATCTGAGGAGGGGAACTGAAGCCCCCTCTCTGGGCTATAAAAAAGTTGTGGAAGAGAAGAGAATTTGCTGAGTTTCTGAAGTCATGAAGAGAACTTTGGATATGTTTGGACGTTTCTGAAAAGACCTGGGACAAAAGAAGAAATGGATTTAATTCGAAGAGTTTTTCTCCTGGACAAAAGGAGTACTCTTATGCAGCCCGAATTAGCTATTATTTCATTTTTCTTCAAGATGAGAGAAGTCCCGGGACTTGGAGTAAAAACTTCCCTTCTTGCTAGGAGCGAAGGATTATTTCCCTTTTCCACACTGGACGAAGTCACAAGGCTTATTTTCCATAAGAGAGGTAAGGGATACTCGACAGAATTTGTTCATCTAAAATTATAGTAAGATTAAAATTATTATGAACAGCAAAAAGCCTCTTTCTGCATAAAGAAAAGTCAGTCACAAGGATAATGGTGAAAAATTAAATTAATTTTGAGAAAGCTGAGCGCCGACGGTCCGCCGCGAGGTTGTTTATGTTAGTGGAACACGGTGTACTTTCTTATCTTCTACCTGCTTCGAAGGGCTTCTACATTAGCACCGCAGAACTAGCTTGGTTAGAACCAGACCCTGTCCTTCACTCTGCTTCGTACAAGGGTCTGGACTCTCTCCATTACAAAACTATTCTTGCTGGAGGCGTTGCCTCTGCTGAGGAACAAAACCATTGGATCTTATAAAATTTTTGAACAGGGAAAGTATTCTGCTCCCTCCCCCTCAGAGCCATATATGGTCTGCTTCCTGTGCTCTCGTGAACTTGAAGATCTGCTCCGCTCCCAGCTGCATGTCGTCTCAGTACCGTTGCATATTCTGTGTTTATGTAAATAAAATGTATTTAAAAATAAATATAAAACCATGTAGCTCTGGTCCAGCTCACCATAAGGCCAGAAAATATGCAGGGACTCGGCCAGCAACGTAAAACCCGAGTTTAATTCTCTCGTGACAACCTGAGGCATTTCCTTGTTCATGGTACTTAGCGGAGGGAGAGAAGGAGGAGGGAGCGATTACTTGACTTTTTGAGAGAAAAAAACTCCAGAAAACTCCAGATAAGGGATTAAGAATGGGAAATTAATACATTTGTGTCAGATATAAAACAGTCCTGCATCGCTTTGCATCGCTTTGAATGAGAACATGCAGGTGCTCGCTGGCTGCGCGCTTGGACAGGACAGGTGGGGGCTGTGGGTTAGGGGCCAAAAGCTCCGTCCCTTCTGTTCTCTGATTGGTCCGGTCAAAAATCGGCCGGAGGAATCCTTGTCTATGGGAGCGGTCCCAGACGGAGCAGTGAAGGGAAATGAGAATTGAGCTGAGCTGTGTAGGAGGGCGAGGGCCAGGCTACCGCAGAACCATTGATGGATTAAAAGCTGCTTTTTTGTGGAATACTATTTTTCCTGATCTGAAAATGTTTTTTGTGGAACAAAACAACATTTCTTGATTAGATTCAACAATAATTATGGAATACAATTTGCTGAAGTTGCTGAAGTCATGAAGAATTATTTGAATTTGCTAGATACTTTAAGAAGATTGGATTAATTCAAAAAGAGTTTTCTCCTGGACAAAAGGAGTGCTCTTTGCGGCATCGGGATCTGCTCTGACGGGTCTTGGCTTATCAGCTTGTTTAAGCTAAGGGAACACCGCTTCTGAAGCCTTGTTCATCAGTATCGCAGAAAGCCTGCTTCGAGATATAACACTTTTGTGGAATAATTGATTTGCCTAAAAGGATTACCAGATTTTTTATGGAATGCAACAGTTTTGATGGATTAAAACTGGGATTTTTAACACAACAGAATTACCTGGAGGTTTTTCTGTGGGATTAAAAAACAAAGAAGATTTCTTCAATCTGCTGTAGTGGATAAAAGCTACTTTTGCTGAAATGCAAGACCCCAGCCTTGGAAAAACTGCTTGTTTTGAGCTAAGGAAACACCACTTCGAAAGTTTTGCTCATCAACGCCGCAAAACAGGTCTTGAATAGATTAAAGCCTGAATTACCAATTCTTCCTTTCTGTTAGGATTAAAACACAAGACTACTTGGGTGGATTATTAAACAAGACTTCCTGGTGGGATTAAACAAAGATTTGTCCAGTCTGCTGGATTGCAAACTTCTGAGTGGAACACAACAGAATTACCTGGAGGTTTTTATGTGGAATTACAACGAAGACTTATTCAGTCTGCTGGAAGTGCAGACTTTTCTGACTGGAATACAACAGAATCACCTGGAGGTTTTTCTGTTGAAAAACAACAAGATTTCCTGATGGGATTATAAAACAAAGTTTCCTGGAGGATTAAAAACACAAGCTTTTCCTATGTGGGATTAAAACAAAGAAGATTTCTTCAATCTATTGGAGTGAAAATCCCTGACCGATCACAACGAGACTACATATGGGATTATAAAACAAGTTTTCCTGGTGGAAATAAAAACACAAGTTGGAACACAACAAGATTACCTGGATGGATTAAACGTATTTGATTGGAATCAGATTATTATGGAATAAACCAACATTTTTGGAGATTATACAAATTATTCATTGGATTGCAACTCAATTCAATTGAGCTGAAAACATCTTAAAGCCTAGCGTGTGGAAGACACCTTTGGTGAGCTGTTGAATCTTTTAACTCTTTGAATGCAAGTCATGTATCTGATTTATTGACCTTTAGTAGAAGTGCTTATGTTGTTACCCCTTACAACTATTAATTAAAGAAACATAAAACGTACAAATTTGGATTTTTTCATTGAGTCATGTGATATTAAATGATGGGAAACTTGGTTCAAGGATAACAACAATTAAGTGATGGTTCAAAGATAATAACAATATCACTGGAGGTTTTGAATGGTTTTATTAGCTGCAAGAGTAAAACAATATCCTGGAACCTTATTTTCCTAGGTTCTAAAGCTAACCAGGCGGATAACAATTGCTATCTACAAGAGGTATAGCTGTCGTTAATGCATGTTTCTCCGTGAGGTATGATCTAACTCCATACTGCTAAGTGGGTCCATCTACGGAGTGAAACGAGGATATGACGTGCAGATCGGAGACAGTGAACAGTCTGGGTGAATTACCTCATCTCAGCCTTAATCCTAACTGATCTGGAGACATATTGTGTAATACTCGAGTGCAGAGATATTAAGGAACCTTTAATGGAGTAGGCTGGAGTGAGGACTTGTTGCAAGGTCCTACGGCTACCTCACTCGTGTAGAATTGACAGGAGACTTCAATTGTTTTTTGGATGCATCTTTAGACCGTTCCTCCTCTAAACCTGCCTGCCCAAATAAATCTGTAACATGCATCAAGTCCTTTCTTAAGGATTTTAGTCTCACTGACCCATGGCGTTTTTTATATCCAAATGGTAGGGACTATTTTTTTTTTCTCATGTTCACTAGGGGTGGGCGATATGTCTCAAAAATTATATCGTGATATTTCAGAGTATATCACGATAACGATAAATTTCGTGATATAACCCAAAAAAATAAATAAAATAAAATAAAATGTATTTATTTGACAAAATTAACTTAACATGTTGCTTTGCAGTATTATATAAAATTTTGAAAAACAACAAGGGCTAATTTTACTGAAATTACTTTATTTAGTAAAGTATTTAGTCTCCAAGTAAAACTACACCTGCACTTTAGTTTTTGTGGTGTTTTTTTTTAATTATTTTGTGCAGACTTTTTAAATCTAAATAACAGATCATTTTTAAAGTGCAGGTGTAGTTTCCTAAAACAACTAGCCTAAATAAAATGAAGCCTAAGATTTTTGTGAGCATAAATGAAACATACAACAAATTATATGTTGCCTTTAAATGAGCTGTAACTTCTACAAGTTGATCAGCCTGGCTCTCCTTCCTGCACAGCTCCGCTCAATTCTCATTTCCCTTCACTGTCCGAAGCGAAGTGAAGGACAAGGGTCTGGTTTTAACCAGGCTAGAAATTGATCAGCTGACCTTGAAACTTGTTCGTGTTTCAGCTTCATCTGTTCATGCAGGAATGTGTGATTCATTTTTTTAACTGAACTGTGTCTAATGGATGATGGAGTGACTGTGGAGCCGCGCGTGTTTAGTTGAGGTGGACACGCTGCACCGCGGCTCGATCCTCGGAGCGGGGCAGAGCGGGGCGGGGGAGGGGGGACAGCAGCTGTCTGTGCCGCAGAGCAGGAGGAGAGAAGAGACGCGCGCGTTGTTTTTAACATTTTAGCAGTAACTAATTAGCGTTTTACACCACTACAGATTGTTGGAGGGGATGTGCGCAGTTGTTTAAAGTGTGTTAAGGGGCGGGGCGTCCTGACGTATTACGTTATGAAATTAGCATATCATGATATAAGTTTTTTGCCCGGGCAAGCTTTTTATACCGGTATTACCAGTAACGGTATGATATGGCCCAGCTCTAATGTTCACCATACTTCAGAGATGCTCACAAGTCATTTTTTGCAAGTCCAAGTCAAGTCTCAAGTCTCTGATCTCAAGTCCAAGTCAAGTCTCAAGTCTCTGATCTCAAGTCCAAGTCAAGTCTCAAGTCTCTGATCTCAAGTCCAAGTCAAGTCCAAGTCAAGTCTCAAGTCATTGATCTCAAGTCCAAGTCAAGTCCCTAATATTTGAGTGACACCGTGAATGAATGTATGCTATTCATTCGCAAACAATGGACATTAAATGTCTCTCCTTTTAAAAATATCCAGGTTAACATTAGGTTAACACACTGACGCTAAGCTTGTTTGTAGCAGCTGCTAACAACCTTTTAGGCAGTGACTACACGTTACAGCTTATTTTTATCTGAATGTAGAGGCCAAAACATTACATTAAATGTCTCTCCTCAATTCAATTCAGTTCAGTTTATTTATACTGTATAGCTCCAAGTCACAAGTTGTCTCAGGGCACTGAACAGAAACAATCAAATATAAAAATAATAAGTTAACAGAAACTTTAATATAAAAATAATAAGTTAACAGAAACTTTAATATAAAAATAATGGTAATAATAATAATAATGAATTCCATTTATAATGCACTTTTCATTAATAAAAATCTCAAAGTGCTACAAAGTGTAATAAAGCAAAGATCAAAATAAAACAAGTGATAAAATCAAATAAAATCAATAATAATATCGACTAAGATCAAAGATAAAATCATGTGGATGCAGATTAGGCTTGCTTAAAAAATAAATAAAATAAAACAAGTGATAAAATCGAGTAAAATCAATAATGATATCAGTTAAGATCAAAGATAAAATCATGTGGAGGCAGAATAGGCTTGCTTAAAAATGGTAACACTATTTATCTGAGGAGACTGCTTTGAGTTTAACTCCATGTGAAAAAAAAGCTACAGTAGTTAGCCAGAGTTATTTCAGGATGACTACTTACTATGAATTTCTCACAGGGCAGATTAGAGCCAACATGGAGGACTCACCAACATATACAGTATTATTATTATTATACATATAATATTGTCCAGTGTCTGATGCTGCAGTCATGTTACTGAGCTCCCACTGATGGGCTAACCTGGTTCCACCAGCAGCAGCAGGATCCTCAGACAGAACAGCTGGTGGGATGTCCTGGTATCTGCAGCCCTCTCTCCATTTGTTTCTTCATGGACATGGAGCTGTGAAATTATGTTGTGCCTCTTCCTCAGCAAAAAGTTCCTCCAGTGGAGACTTTCTGGACAGACTGCAGGAAGTTCCTAAACAAACAACAGGTTTATCAGTATTATCAGTAAAAAGAGATTATTAAATCATTTTTAAGACTGAGAATGTATACAATTATTAGCTCTGTTGTTATTGCCTAACTAACCTATTCAATAATTCTTCAAACTGTGACATTCACTCATAATGGAATGAAAGAGAACATAAACAGAAATTATATAATAATGAAAACTAGAGACATTAAAACATTTTAAAAGACACAGAGAACTTTAAATGAATTAAGAATGTTAATAAGTGTTGGATTTGAGTGCAATGTAAGTGCAATCCATGGTTGAATTGAATCCACATCTGAAAAGGGATGCAACCTTTTCACAACATATGCTGTAACTGTTTTGTGGCACTCGGTTACACTGACGTATTTACCTTGGACAGTCACTGGTGAACACTGTGAAGCCATTTCAGGTCGTTTGTCTAAGAAAAAAAAAACGAGCTAACGTTAGCATCGTGTTTGTATTTGAGCTGACTTACCGCTTTAAGCGGAGTATAACTTGTTAGCTGCCTTAATGTTGGTATGAGACTAGTTTATAGTTTATTTATTTACCTGATGGAGCCGAAGAGGTAGCGATTAGCGAAAAGTTCGGCGGAGCGTTTTGCAGACGGACCACTCTGTACTTCCGGTCGGATACGAAGCGAAAATAATCTGGTGGAGCGCGTCAAAGACGGGACACTATTTTACTTCTCCACCCTCCTTTGCATGATAGAAAATTATTGCAAGTGCTGCACTGACCTGACTGGTCATTTTATTAATTAGTACGCTTTCGATCCCGGAGGCACACTTCCGGTGGATTCTTCTTCGTTGGTTTTCGGCGGCGGCTACTTCCGGTCGGCTAACTAAACTAGCATCGAACATTGGAATCGCAAATTAATATTTTGAACGATTTCGGGAAAACCGGACAGTTAGTCCCGGTTCCGAACGATTCTCGATGCCCAACCCTATTCACGAGTCTCAAATGGCGAGTCCGAGTCGAGTTGGAAGTCTTTTGAATGCAAGTCCGAGTCGAGTATGAAGTCTCTGTTTTTGCGACTTAAGTGCGACTCGAGTCCGAGTCCCAAACTCGAGTCCCCATCTCTGCCATACTTAACACCCGTATTGACTATTTTTTTATTGACAACCTGTTACTTCCAAATCTTAGATCTTGCAATTATGAAATCATTACAATTTCTGATCATGCCCCTCTTGTTATCAAGATGGCCTTACTGGACACTGACTTGGTAAAGAAGCACTGGAGACTTGACCCTTTATTACTTAAGGATGAGAACTTTGTTAAATTAACTTCCTCCAAAATA
Organism: Garcialebias charrua; assembly: GCA_038048925.1. NCBI lineage: Eukaryota > Metazoa > Chordata > Actinopteri > Cyprinodontiformes > Rivulidae > Garcialebias > Garcialebias charrua. The sequence continues at coordinate 32,475 of JBBPBX010027987.1, forward strand.
AAAACTTTTTTGAGTGAAAACAGAACACCGGGTATGCCCTGCAAAACAATTTTGGAAGCCATGAAGGCTTTTCTAAGAGGAGAAGTAATTTCATATGCAGCATTTAAAAGAAAATCTTTAATACAGAAACAAAAAGATATTTCAGATCAAATATTAAATATACAATAGATAGGTAATATGCACAATCACCCTCACCATCACTATATAAGGAACGATTGAGGCTACAGACTGAATTTAATATAATTTCTACACATCAGGTTGAAGGCTGTCTGATTAGAACTAAAAGTAATTTTTATGAGCATGGTGAGAAAACTGGTAAAATCTTGGCTAATCAATTGCGTGGCGTTAAAGCAAAGCAAATAATACCAGGTGTAAAAACTAACAATGGGACCATTTCATCGAATTCAAAAATAATCAATGATCATTTTAAAATGTTTTATTCAAGTTTGTATATGCCTGAATCTACTGCATGTCTGACTGATATGGAGGCCTTTTTTAGCACAATTAATGTTCCTTCATTGTCTTCAGACTTAGGACAAAATCTTGAAACCCCTATCACCCAGGATGAAATTAAAGTGGCTATATCTTCCATGCAGTCTGGAAAATCACCGGGGCCCGATGGGTTCCCAGCAGATTTTTTTAAGACATTCTCAAACGATCTTTCATCTTTTTTGCATTTGGTCTTTATTGAGTCGTTGGAGTCTGAGGCTCTTCCTCCCACATGTTATCAGGGCTATATCTCCCTGCTGTTGAAAAAGGACAAAGACCTGTTGGACTGTGCATCTTACAGACCTATATCTTTATTAAACACAGATGTCAAGATACTGGCCAAATTGCTGGCTCATCGATTGGAAAATGTCCTTCCTTCTATTATTTCTCCTGACCAGACTGGTTTTGTTAAAAATCGCCATTCTTTTCACAATATCCATCCATCCATTTTCTTCCGCTTATCCGGGGTCGGGTCGCGGGGGTAGCAGCCTAAGTAGGGAGGCCCAGACTTCCCTCTCCCCAGCCACTTGGAGCAGCTCCTCTGGGGGAATCCCAAGGCGTTCCCAGGCCAGCCGAGAAACATAGTCCCTCCAGCGTATCCTGGGTCTTCCTCTGGGTCTCCTCCCGGTGGGACATGCCCGGAACACCTCACCAGGGAGGCGTCCAGGAGGCATCCTAACCAGATGCCCGAGCCACCTCAACTGGCTCCTCTCGATGTGGAGAAGCAGCGGCTCTACTCCGAGTCCCTCCCGGATGACCGAGCTTCTCACCCTATCTCTAAGGGAGAGTCCAGCCACCCTGCGGAGAAAACTCATTTCAGCCGCTTGTATCCGAGATCTTGTTCTTTCGGTCATAACCCAAAGCTCATGACCATAGATGAGGGTGGGAACGTAGATCGATCGGTAAATTGAGAGCTTTGCCTTTTGACTCAGCTCTCTCTTCACCACGACAGACCGGTACAGCGCCCGCTTCACTGCGGACGCTGCACCTATCCGCCTATCGATCTCACGCTCCAGTTTTCCCTCATTCGTGAACAAGATCCCGAGATACTTAAACTCCTCCACTTGGGTAAGGACCTCCTCCCCGACCCGGAGAGGGCACGCTACCCTTTTCCGGCTCAAGACCATGGCCTCGGATTTGGAGGAACTGATCCTCATCCCGGCCGCATCACATTCAGCTGCAAACCGCTCCAGCGAAAGCTGTAGATCACGAGCTGATGAAGCCAATAGGACCACATCATCTGCAAAAAACAGAGAAGCGATTCTAAGGCCACCAAAACGGATCCTCTCAACACCTTGGCTGCGCCTAGAAATTCTGTCCATAAAAGTTATAAACAGAATCGGTGACAAAGGGCAACCTTGGCGGAGTCCAACTCTCACCGGAAACGAGCCTGACTTACTGCCAGCGATGCGGACCAAGCTCTGACACCGGTCGTACAGGGACCTAACAGCCCATATCAAAGGGCCTGGTACCCCATACTCCCGGAGTACCCGCCACAGAACCCCTCGAGGGACGCGGTCGAATGCCTTTTCCAAGTCTACAAAGCACATGTAAACTGGTTGGGCAAACTCCCACGCACCCTCCAGGACCCTGTTGAGGGTGTAGAGCTGGTCCAGTGTTCCACGACCAGGACGAAAACCACACTGCTCCTCCTGAATCCGAGGTTCGACTATCCGACGGACCCTCCTCTCCAGGGGCCTCATGTATCAACCGTGCGCACGCACAAAAACATTGCGCACGTCACTTTCCACGCAAAGTGGCGTATGTATCAAATCTGATATGAACGGGAATATCTGCGCATCCACGTACAAATCCACGGCTGCTCCCCTGCTTGCGTACGCACGTTTCTGTGGTTATTGTTCCTTTGGCGACACTTACAGGTTATTCAGAGAAACTGTGTCCATGATATGAAAATAATCATAAATCCCACCAAACACACATGATTAACAATTATTACATCCACATGGACGCAATTAGATGAGTGGATATAAAAGCATGCGCCAAATAGTGGCAACGATATTGACAACAATGAGATGTGATTTCTTTAAATAAGAAGTTAACCAAGCTGTACCAACACGCCTACGTTTAGGTCAGTGTGTAGCGCGGTTGCCTTTAGTTCCAAAGGTCATGAGTTCGAATCTCGCATGGTACAACGTTTCTCTTTTTTTTTTTTCGTTCCAGATTTAAATACACATGAAAACTATTTACAAAACAAGAAATCGTCTGCTTCCTTTCATTTCATGTATTGTTCTATTTCTTGTTGTTTTATTAAATAGTTTTCCTGTGTTCTTTAAATCTGGAATGAAAAAAAAAAACGTTGTACCAAGGGGGAGTCGATCTCACGACCTTTGGGACGAAGGGCGGGCGCGCTCACCACTAACCTATACAGGCATGTTAGAGCAGATGGGTCAACTTCTTGTTTAAAAGTGGATGGTATGTTTTGCGCTAGGCGTGCCGAATAAAACCTTTTTCCGTGCTTCTCTGCCTCACTCAGAAGTGATTCCTGTTCACAGTCCGTGAAGTTCCTCTTTTTTCCACGTTCCGACATGATTTGCAATGGAGCAGAGACGACATTCCTGTCGTGCATGGCATATTTGAATGACTTTGCATATTCATACGGAGGCGTGTCAAAGGCGGAGTCGGCCACTCTCTCATGTGCGCTCAGTTCCACGTTCATCGTGATGTACAAAAGGAATGTGCGTGGATTCAGGTGTACGCAGGGTTTGATAAATCTGGATTTTTTTGTGCGTAGACACTTTTCTGGATTTGTCCGTACGTCACTTTTCAGTAAGAAATCCACGCAAGTCTTTGTACATGAGGCCCCAGAACCCCTGAATAGACCTTACCAGGGAGGCTTAAGAGTGTGATCCCTCTATAGTTGGAACACACCCTACGGTCCCCCTTTTTGAATAGGGGAACCACCACCCCAGTCTGCCAATCCAAGGGAACTGCCCCCGATGTCCACGCGATATTGCAGAGTCGCGTAAGCCAACACAACCCCACAACATCCAGAGCCCTAAGGAACTCAGGACGAATCTCATCCACCCCCGGAGCCTTGCCACCGCGGAGCTTTTTAACCACCTCGGCGACCTCAGCACCAGAGATTGGAGAGCCCGACCCAAAGTCCCCAGGCTCCGCTTCCTCAGTGGAAGACGTGCCAGTAGGATTGAGGAGGTCTTCGAAGTATTCCGCCCACCGACTCACAACATCCCGAGTTGAGGTCAACAGCACGCCATCCCCACCATAAATGGTGTTGGTCGCGTACCGCTTTCCCCCCCTGAGACGCCGGATGGTGGACCAGAATCGCCTCGAAGCCGTACGGAAGTCATTCTCCATGGCCTCTCCGAACTCCTCCCACGCCCGAGTTTTTGCCTCAGCAACCACCCGAGCCGCATGCCGCTTGGACTGCCGGTACCTATCTGCTGCTTCCGGGGTCCCACAGGCCAAAAAGGCCCAATAGGACTCCTTCTTCAGCTTGACAGCATCCCTCACCGCCGGTGTCCACCACCGGGTTCGAGGGTTGCCACCACGACAGGCACCAACAACCTTGCGGCCACAACTCCGATAAGCTGCCTCGACAATAGAGGCGCGAAACATGGCCCACTCGGGCTCAATGTCCCCCGCCTCCCTCGGAACGTGTTCAAAGCTCTCCCGGAGGTGGGAGTTAAAGCTCCGTCTTACGGGAGACTCTGCCAGACGTTCCCAGCAGACCCTCACAATACGTTTGGGTCTGCCAGGTCTGACCGGCATCCTCCCCCACCATCGGAGCCAACTCACCACCAGGTAGTGGTCAGTTGACAGCTCCGCCCCTCTCTTCACCCGAGTGTCCAGGACATGCGGCCGCAGATCAGATGAGACGACAACAAAGTCGATCATTGAACTACGACCTAGGGTGTCCTGGTGCCAAGAGCACATATGGACACCCTT
>JBBPBX010027988.1:4074-36890 GCA_038048925.1 Garcialebias charrua
TGCAACCCCTGAAGGATTGATACCAGCTATCAACAAACCTGTTCCCCTCTACTTTTTGACCAAAATGTAATAGAGAAAAATAAATCAATTGTTGGTATAAGCAGCAATGGGACAAAGTTCTGTGTACAGCCTTTCATTAGGCTTGTCTGTGTTGTTGAGCGTATGCAGAAGGGACGTCTGTATTTTTCGTACATGGTTCCTTTCAAACATGGGCTACTACTTTGACCTTATCTATTGTTTCAAGTGTATATTGTAAGCAGCTTTGCAGGCTTTATAAAGACTTAGCCAACAGGGCTGCCGTTGCTGTAGTGGAACATTTGGACCTCTGGCAAGTGTCAGATTTTCAGCTGCACATTAAATCTCTTAACCCAGTTCCTTCCCCACCCTCCCTCCCTGTCCCTCTTTCTCTTTCCCCTTTCTCTCTGCAACGCTAACAAGCTGGCTGTGATTTATTTTTCATGTGTGGCATCGGTAGTCTCCACTATTTTATTTTTTTTTTCCTTCTCCTTTTGTTGAGCCTCTAAACTCTTGTGCCAGTGCTGGTGCCCAGTGCACCCCAAGTGGCCAGAGTGGAAATGTGGCCAGAGCAGCTGCACACCGCCCCGGCCGAGCGAAGTTCTCCAGATGCACCGTCACAAGGAGGCCAGAGACGCTTTGATTAGCACGTCTGTCGTTGCTGGCCAGGGTGAACGCCACGCACCGTGAGCCCAGTCGTCTAACGCTTCGGCTGGCCAACGGGAGCCACTCCCGGCAATCGCTGATACGCCTGCTTGTTCCAGTTTAGAGGCGAGGCCGCGGAGCGAGCGCCCAAAGTGCCAAATGATCGTCCTCTGTAAATAAAAAGCAGACATTCATTCAACCTTTATTTATACAGGCTAGCCTCGTTGAGTCACGGGGACTCATTTACAAGAGGGACCTGTCTCACTCACACCAAACAACCATCCACTCTCACACTCACACCTAGGGTCAATTTAGAGTCACCAATCAGCCTAACAGGCATGTTTTTTGGTCTTCCTTGGTGGGTGTTCTCTTTGTGCGTGCTTTACTTTTAGATGCTGGGGTGCAATCACATTTGAAAGCATTTTGAACATAACAAGTGTGTGTGTGTGTGTGGTGGGGGGGCAATCAAAACAATAACTGTGGTTCCTTTTGACAAAGCCCTTGGCTCACAGTTGTCAGAAGATGTAAGCTGACTCATCCACACAAGAAGGGCATGTATCCCTGGGAGCGAGGGGCAAAAAGCTATGATGAATCCTCCCCTCTGTGCATGCCGCTCTCCACTGAGCCTGCATGGATTAATTACACGACTAGTAGCTAGTTTAGTCTCATTATCATTACTTTTTCGTCTTCTTGTGAATAATTTCACTCCTCCGCTTGGATTTTATTCCGCTCAGGACTTTTCGGCTTCGCTCCGTGGAAATAAGAATGCATTGATTATTTTCCATCTAGCAAATATCCCACCAGCTGAGGAATAACATGCCTTCCCTCTAATTGGTTTGTTTATCTTGAGCAACAGACTCCAGGTTTGTTTGGACTCTGGCTGGCATCCACACACCGCACCGCTCCTCGGCGTGATTACTCACCTTGGGAGGAGGGCTGCCGTGGCAAGGTTGATGTTCCCCACACAGACATCAGGCTGTCATTCTTGCCGCTTATGTGACATCATTTGCCAAGACAGATTTGTTACAGTAGAAATAAATTCAGGCCTAAAAAAAAGAGGGATTGATTTAAGGACGGGCTGCAAATTGTGAAAAAAACAAAAAAACTAAAGGCGACAGGAGGGATGGGGGCTTGGAGACATTTTACCGCTCAGAGGCCAGATCCAAATAAGCTGCCAACAGAAAAGACAGATTCTGGCTTCATGTATAATTGATAAACTGTATGTTCTAGGTGTCAGCTTTAAAGAGGGGGAGCTAGAACTATATCAGGAAGCTATTTTTCCTCTCCGAGGCGAGCATCATTTTTATTTTGTCCTCCCCCGTTCTCTGGCTTATCTGCTCCGTTCAGAAAGCCCCGTTGAAAAAGATTGTTTGCTTTGAAGACGACATTTAGTAAGTGTGGTGCTTTTTAAAAAAAAATAAAGCACACCCCGTTCTCTTCCTGTGCCCATTAGGAGAGGCGGTGTAGGGCAGATAGCCATCTGCAAAGTTGACTGAACATCCAGAGTTATCAGGATTCGCCATCTCACACTTGACACCTAGCACATTAATATTAGCTATGGGAGAGTCAATCCTGCTGAAAGCAGCATAAAAGGATTAATGCAGCTCTTATCCTTTTGGAAATAATGCCCTTTATTGAGCGGATCTGCCACTGTAGAGGCTAATGATGACATTGAATGGAGCCAGAATAAGTAATGGTGTATCATCCTGTGTCATGCAGCCAGAACAGTCACTATTTGCATTCCGACAGCTCAAACTGTATTGATCGCGCTGAAGGCTTTCAGTTGTTTTTCCTCTGCAGCGGTATGAGGGTGTTACTCAATCATCAGTGTCCTGGAGATAATGACAGTCCTCTCCCTGTGGGTCCAATGACACGGTTAGTTCATCGTCATGCTGTATGACATGAATAAACCTCTGCGCATTGTGAGCTGCAGCGATGACTCTACATTAGGATCTGTGGCTGTTAGGATCACGAATAAATAAATAATAAGAATAATCACTGTGAAATATCACATCATGCTGTTGCTGATCTGCTTTCTTGTTGCTGTGTTCATCTGTGACCATCTGCTCATAATGACTCATGTTCGTGCTGCTGTTTGTAATGATGTTTTTCTATTACTCTAGGGCTTAGTGTATTTCTAGTTGGATGTTTTTCCTTAGTTCATATCCTAGATGTTATTACTGTTTTTCTCTCACATTTTGTTGTTGGATGTAACTGAGACCCTGTGTACTTAATCTCATTTCATCACATGTACTACATGCGGAGCAAATGACAATAGACTCTCTGACTCTGACGCTGACTGACTCTGAAACGATACATATCGCAATATAATATCAACGAGATGCATGGACCGCAAAAACAATACAATGCAATACAATTCACCCCCTAATTACCATGCAGTTCAGTCTTTAATTATGACACAATGTGATTTAATTTGACTCAGCACAGTGGCATTCAATGTACTATAAAACAACAAATCAAAGGAATCTATGCCAGTTAATGAGACTATTTATTTACTGTGTAATATTTAATGACCACTCATACGCAGGTCTTGTTTTAAAATATCAAAACACCTTCATCAAACCTGGCTGACAGTTCATAAATAATACACGTACAAATGAGGCGTAGTGCAAAATTACTAAACCTGCCAGCAGCGGATGTGTTTAATACTCTTTTCATAACCCAGCAGTGAACAAAAAAATGCATTATGCATTTTAAACAATAAAACACAAGTTAACATTTTATTTTCCTGGAATGTTAGTTGATTCACGATGACTGAAGCACATTTTTAGAGTGTTTGTTGCTGTGTAGACTGGCGCTGCTCCAGTTCTCCTTCTGAACTGTAGGTGGTGCTAAAGCGTGCTCGCTGACGTTCCTTCTTAACACTAGGATGACTGAATTTTCAAGATCCTGAGGACAAACCCCCTCCTTCTTCTCAACCATTAGTGGGCCATTAACTGCCTTTTGTTATAAATATGCGTGCACACAACTCAGACACCCCCACCACACCAGACTGCATTCCAATGTTTCCACCAGGTAAGTAAGACTCTGCTTGCACTTCCCCCTTAGCCAGAAGAGAGGCCCTGACCTGAATTCACACATAACAGACCCTGAAGTTATCTCACAGTTGAACAATTTGGGACATCCACTGAACGGAAAGCTTTGTCTGCTCCAGAACAATTTTATGCATAAAATTGTCTTATTCTGCTGTGCTGATTATCCTGTAACCCTGATGTTCTGTCAAATTAATTATTTTGCTTACAAGTACTGTCTCTCTCCTTGTCCTTGGCACATGTATATACGGTACGTGCCGGCACATGCAGGTGGCCCATTGCTGTGTTCTACAACATGCTTGACCTATTGTTGTCCATCACCTGACGGACCAACACAGGTTACATGACCTGGGGTCAACTGACAAAATGACACAGGTCACACGACATGAAGTCAACTGACGGACCAACACTGGTCACACGACATGAGGTGAACTGACGGATCGACACAGGTCACACGGCATGAGCTCAACTGACGTACCGACACAGGTCACATGACCTGAGGTCAACTGACGGACCGACACAGGTCACATGACCTGAGGTCAACTGACGGACCAACACAGGTCACATGACCTGAGGTCAAGTGACGGACCAACACAGGTCATACAACATGAAGTCAACTGACGGACCGACAAAGGTCACATGACATGAGGTCAACTGATGGACAGACATAAGTCACATGACCTGAGGTCAAGTGACGGACCAACACAGGTCACATGACCTGAGGTCAACTGACAAAACGACATAGGTCACACGACATGAAGTCAACTGACGGACCGACACTGGTCACATGACATGAGGTCAACTGACGGACCGACACAGGTCACATGACCTGAGGTCAACTGACGGACCGACACAGGTCACATGACCTGAGGTGAACTGACGGACCACACAGGTCACATGACATGAAGTCAACTGACGGACCAACACAGGTCACATGACCTGAGGTCAACTGACAAAACAACACAGGTCATACAACATGAGTTCAATTGACGTACCGACATAGGTCACATGGCATGAGGTCAAGTGACGGACCGATACAGGTCACATGACCTGAGGTCAAGTGACAGACCAACACAAGTCACATGACCTGAGGTCAACTGACAAAATGACACAGGTCACACACGACATGAAGTCAACTGACGGGCCGACATAGGTCACACGACCTGAGGTCAACTGACGGACCGACACAGGTCACACGGCATGAGGTCAACTGACGTACCAACACAGGTCACATGACCTGAGGTCAACTGACACAACAACACAGGTCACATGACATGAAGTCAACTGATGGACCGACATCGGTCACACGGCATGAGGTCAACTGACGTACCAACACAGGTCACATGACCTGAGGTCAACTGACACAACGACACAGGTCACATGACATGAAGTCAACTGAGGGACCGACACAGGTCACATGACCTGAGGTCAAGTGATGGACCGACACAGGTCACATGACCTGAGGTCAACTGACAAAACGACATAGGTCACACGACATGAAGTCAACTGACAGACCGACACAAGTCACATGACCTGAGGTCAACTGATGGACTGACATAGGTCACATGACCTGAGGTCAACTGACGGACCTACACAGGTCACATGACCTGAGGTCAAGTGATGGACCAACACAGGTCACATGACCTGAGGTCAACTGACAAAACGACACAGGTCACACGACATGAAGTCAACTGACATACCGGTATAATGGACCAGATTGCACATTTATATACGGTGCGGCCCATTGCCGTGTTCTACAACATGCTTGACCTGGCAGCGATAAATGCTTATGTGTTATACAAAGCCTGCACTGGGTCCAAGGATTTTGGACTGAGGGGTAGGGGGTGGGGGGTGTAGGTGTAGAATTAATGGGTCATTAGCAGGGTCATTAGCATGTGAATCGACATTATATAGCCCACTGAAAGGGACCGGGGGATTTAGAAGCCAAGTTCCCTTGCGCAAAAAAGCGCAGCCTTAGTCAAATTAGTGTTAAACAAATCAGATTCTTTCAGTATGCAGGTTTAATAATTCTGTATCTGAATCTGTATTTATTCTCAAAACTGCATAGCTGTTGCATCATGCTCATGTGAGTCAGTACAAATTAATCTTTACATCCGTTGTATACTTGCAACGCGATGTGCCACTTTCTCATTTTTTGTGCAGAAGCTATGGGTTCGACGTGGCTGTGCCCACTCACTTTAATACAAATTATTTCATTTCCTTCCATTCAGCTGTGTGAGTCAAAGTGGACCAGAGGAGAGAGAAATTCCAACTTTGTACTCTGTCATTTCCTGTACACACAATATAATGACTGTGAAAAGTGGTTTCCATTTGTATTTCTTTACATGGGGCTTCAAGTGCAAAAATAAATGAAATAAAAAAATGCCATGATTTGTATTATTTTTTTAATACCCCCTTATTCAAAATGATGCTTGACGTTAACAGGGAATGTGTCTGCATGAGGTAACCAGATCAAGCCTTAGAGTGAGATTTTAAAACGATTCGGTGAGAGAGAGTCTCCTTGAACCCATAACAGGATTTGATTATAAAGAGGTTAAACAACTGTAATAATAAATCTGTCAAATTTTGAACACAATGTGCCATTTTGTTTGGGCGTTATAACACTGAGGGGAAGACAAGTGGCCATCTGGTTCACCTGGGAACATTCTCCCTCTTCTTTCTGCCAAATTGCTGCTTTTCCTTGGTGTTATCCATTATCGCCTGCTCCTGAGGGCGAAGGCGATAACTCTGTGCGTGTGCAGGTGTGTAACATTATAATAATAATAATAATAATTGTCTAATCTTGTCATCTGCGTATGTTTCCCATACACAGACGAAATTCGTCTCTGCATTTAACCCAACCACCTACCAGGCGGTGCAGTGAGCAGCCATAGAAGGCGCTCGGGGAGCTGGAGAAATAGGTGTGCACTCATAGACACCCCACTTAACAACCAGACAGATTTTAATGAAACCTTCAGGAAACATTTAAACTACAACTGATTAACATTTGAAGTACAGTTGTCCCTCGCTACTTTGCGGTTCGTTTATCGCGGACTCGCTCTATCGCGGTTTTTCAAAATAAAAGTGGACATGACACACAATCGGCTGATGGATAGATGAGCCACACGATTGACATGGAATTTTTATTTAAAACAAATTATTTTAAATTATTTATCAGCTTACTGAAGGATAAACTTCCTGCTGCAGCTGTTCACCGTGCAGAGCGGAGAAGTGGGCGTGGCCAAGAGCGCTTGCAGATGGTTGAGTGCAGAGGAGGCAGGGAGATGAAATCATGACATTCTGTGCTCTTTTAGAGCATTTAGAGTTTANATATATATATATATATATATATATATGTATATATATATATGTATGTATACAGGTAGTCCTCAAGTTACGACGGAGTTCCGTTCCTACGCTCTGTCGTAAAGCGAATTTCGACGTAACTCGAAACATACGTCCAAACTGCACCTTATGTACGTACAATACTGTATTTTACCAAGCACTTAGCCTATCCTAACACAGTACCCTACATAATTATCAAAAAACACATACATTTGGAGCCATAATGAAGGGAAAAAAGAGTTAATAACCTACTGGGAGCTGGTGAAGCCTTCCTCCGTCTGTTAGCATGTTAGCTCGGTGCTCCTCCAACATCTGAGGCTGCCTGTACGCGCGGTCCAGAGTGTTTACAGTAAGGCCTGTTAGCATGTTAGCTCGGTGCTCCTCCGGTCCAAAGCCACTGCTCCGCTGTTTCTGCCGTCAAACCGGAAGTAAAACCGGAACTCGGCCTTTCAAAATAAAATTTTTCAAAAAAAATTGCTTTAATGGAGATGTGTGTCGTAACCACGAAACATCGTAACTTGAGACGTCGTAAGTCGAGGACTACCTGTATATATATACAAGCCCAAAACCAGAAAAGTTGGCACGTTGTGCAAATCGCAAATAAAAACAGAATACAATGACTTGCAAATCTTTTTCAACCCATATTCAACTGAATAGAATGCAAAGACAATATATTTAATGTTCGAACGGAGAAACTTTATTTTGTTTTGCAAATAACCATTAACTTAGAATTCAATGGCAGCAACACATTGCAAAAAAGTTGGCACAGGGACATATTTACCACTGTGTTACATCGCCTTTCCTTTTAACAACACTCAGTAAACGTTTGGGAACTGAGGAGACCAATTTTTGAAGCTTTTCAGGTGGAATTCTTCCCCATTCTTGCTTGATGTACAGCTTAAGTTGTTCAACAGTCCGGGGTCTCCGTTGTCGTATTTTACGTTTCATAATGCGCCACACATTTTCAATGGGGGACAGGTCTGGACTGCAGGCAGGCCAGGGGAGGACCCGCACTCTTTTGCTACGAAGCCACGCTGTTGTAACACGTGCAGAATGTGGCTTGGCATTGTCTTGCTGAAATAAGCTGGGGCGTCCATGAAAAAGACGTCGCTTGGATGGCAGCATATGTTGCTCCAAAACCTGTATGTACCTTTCAGCATTAATGGTGCCTTCACAGATGTGTAAGTTACCCATGCCTTGGGCACTAATGCACCCCCATACCATCACAGATGCTGGCTTTTGAACTTTGCGCCTATAACAGTCCTGATGGTTCTTTTCCTCTTTGGTCCGTAAGACACGACGTCCACAGTTTCCAAAGACAATTTGAAATGTGGACTCATCAGACCACAGAACACTTTTCCACTTTGCATCAGTCCATCTCAGATGAGCTCGGGCCCAGCAAAGCCGGCGGCGTTTCTGGATCTTGTTGATGAATGGCTTTTGCTTTGCATAGTAGAGCTTTAACTTGCACTTACAGATGTAGCGACGAACTGTAGTTACTGACAGTGGTTTTCTGAAGTATTCCTGAGCCCATGTGGTGATATCTTTTACACACTGATGTCGGTTTTTGATGCAGTACCGCCTGAGGGATCGAAGGTCACGGGCATTCAATGTTGGTTTTCGGCCTTGCCCCTTACGTGTAGTGATTTCTCCAGATTCTCTGAACCTTTTGATGATATTACGGACCGTAGATGGTGAAATTCCTAAATTCCTTGCAATAGCTCGTTGAGAAAAGTTGTTCTTGAACTGTTCGACAATTTGCCCACGCATTTGTTCACAGAGTGGTGACCCTCGCCCCATCCTTCTATGTGGATGACTGAGCATGTCAAGGAAGCTGCTTTTATACCCAATCATGGCACCCACCTGTTCCCAATTTGCATGTTCACCTGTGGGATATTCCAAATAAGTGTTTGATGAGCATTCCTCAAATTTCTCTGTCTTCTTTGTCACTTGTGCCAGCTTTTTTGAAACATGTTGCAGGCATCAAATTCCAAATGAGCTAATAATTGCAAAAAATAACAAAGTTTACCAGTTCGAACGTTAAGTATGTGGTCTTTGCAGTGTGTTCAATTGAATATAGGTTGAAAAAGATTTGCAAGTCATTGTATTCTGTTTTTATTTGCGATTTCCACAACGTGCCAACTTTTCTGGTTTTGGGCTTGTATATATATATATATATATATATATATATATATATATATATATATATATATATATATATATGTATATATATATAATAAATAAACTACTACTTACACTTGTACTTCTATTCCTACTTTGCGGTTTTTCACTTATCGTGGGGCTTCAGGGTACGGGTCCCCCACGATAAATGAGGGACTACTGTAATCTCTATTCAAGATGGCTGCTACTGGTAAGCAGCCTTAGTAAAGACAAAAATGGCTCAAACTTCATCCCTTCTCAGAATAAATCTGGACGATATGAATGTCTTCAGGAAACGCTAAGCTTTTAATATAAATATATATATTCTGGCTTCATCAGTCCACACTGATTTAATCTCCCTCCCCCCAAGACTTGTAATAATTTGTTTTAAATTTGCTCTCGTTTGGTGGCTTTAATGGGAATATTGCACGCTTGTTTCTGCAATGCCTCCCTGTTTTTCCTTAATGAGCTGATAAAACCCCAATTATCGAGGCAAATCCCGGTTTCTGATTTACATTACCGACTCTCGTCTCATCACGCGCAGCGGAAATGTGCATGATTGAGGTGCGGAAATGTTGGCCTGCCTTTCCAGAGGCTTGTGTGGATTGTGTGTGTGTGTGTGTTGATGCGCACGTGTGGAGACACAGGAGATGGACAGATTAGATTAGATACAGTACAGGCTGCAGAGCTCAGGCCATTTGTGCGGAGAATGTGATTTACTTGTGAGGTTTGAGCCCACTCTGGGCTCCTGTGATGGGTGAGGGGACAGACTGGCAGTGACAGTGGGGTGGTAATGCCTCTGAATGAGGAGGAATGGCTCCCCCCATCCAACTCCCTAAGCACACAGGCCTTGTCCAACATTGCAAAATGAATTCTTCTCCACATCTGTGTTTTTTTTTTTTTACATAAACTGGATGTTTTAATAGCTTCAAAAATCCAAGAAAGAAAAAAAAGCAAAAGCTATAAAAAGTCCTACCTTTAAAAAAAAAGAATCAGCTATAGCTATGCACCTGCCTGACAGATGTTCAGAGGTAATAATATTAGATTACAGGTTTTGACTCGGCAAGTCCACCTCTACACACGTGTTCAAAGACGTAGACATATCAGCACCACTGGACTGCATATTTGTTTTCATGCAGCCACATATATCTGTCTCCTTCGGCCTCCTTTTCGTCTCTGAAACCGAAACATCACGTCTAGAACTTTGGCACGGGGAACTCTGCAGCTCATGAAAAATGCATTGAGCTCTTTTTTGAACTCTTCGCGTCTGATACTCTTGTCATATCACATCCATGTCATGTCAGTGTGTGTATTAATTATGTAGCACACAGAGATCAGCAGACAATATTGACACATCTAAACTAGACATTTATAGATATACATTGCCCACTAGATGTACATTAAAGACTGAATCAAGGTTGAGAAGATTTTTTGCTTATCTTTGTAAATAACTCAGACTGTGTTCACAGGAAAGTTTATTTCCACGGCTGCCTCTTCCTCGAGCTTCAGTCAAGTATTTTTTGTGCACTGTCTCACACAAGTCAACCATCGTGGTCACTTTTTTTCTGGTTCAACTGAAGGTGTCCGAATCGGTCACCCCACTTGGGCTTTGGCGTTTCTTTCAGTTTGCCAGCTCGCAGACAAATGGCACCCAGCAGCACCTTTTTGAAGGCGTCCCAAATTGCAAAGGTAATTTATTTCTTTGTGAGCAGAATTATACATGAGTAAAAGGTTATATTGTAATATGAAATTGCTCAGCGGCTCCACACTTGCCAGACCCTGCTGGGGTTTTGTGTTTGGGGGTTTTATGAGTCCTCTCCGTGCTGTAATCTTATGGTGGCACTTGAATAAATTCCCCGCACCAAAGTGAATCTCAGGTGAGATCACAGCTTTGGATGGTTCCTCTTGATATACGGCTGATTGCCCCTCCGGTCTTCCTCTTCTTCCAAGCGTAACAAATTGTCTCTCAGGATTAAAACCACAACAAACACTTCGGAGATATTAATCTTCTGTGAATACATCAATCGAAAGGTGGCATTTAAAATCCAAAATAAAGATTTTAACTCTAAGGTGTTTTGTGGATATATCATGTAATAAAGACACTATTGTTTTTCTGCTTCTGCATACTTTGTGCTATTTTAGCCAATTAAATATCAAAATATTCAGCTGTTGCAGCAGAAAGGTGCTATGACTTTTATCGTTCTCATTCCTTAAATACTTTCCTATAGATTTATCTTTATTTACTAATATCCCACCATATAAATACACTGAGTTATTAAGTTCCTGCAGAAACATTATTCTTGTCTAAGTTTAGTTAACCAGTTTCTGGTTAACCTAAGTGGGGTGGCTGTGACTGGGCGGTTAGAGCAATCATCCTCTAATGCAAGAGCTGGGGGTTTGATTCCACCAGCAGTTACATGCCGAAGTGTCCCTAGGCAAGACACTGAACCCCTCATTGCCTCCGATGTGTGTCCCATCGGTGTATAAATGTGATATTGCACTGATTATCGATCTAGTAGAGTGCTGTATGAATGGGTAAATGAGGGCACAGATTGTAGTGTAAAGCACTTTGAATGTTTTGATAAGACAGAAAAGTGCTATAAGTATAGTCCATTTACCATTTAGGTCTGCTTCTGCATACTGTAGGCCTATATCTTCATTTTTCTATCCTTATGTTACATTTAGTTTTTAGCTAGCTCTTGCTACTTTTAATTTTGCTCTTGTTTCTTTTAACTAGCCTTTTTCAACTTTTAGCTAGCTAGCTATAGCTAACCATCTCTTACCTTTAGATCAGTGGTTCCCAACTCTGGTCATTGAGGAACACCATCTCGCATGTTTTAGTTGTTTCCCTGCTCTGACACACCTGATTTAAATAAATGAGTAATTAACAGGCTTCTGCAGAACTTGGGGAAGCAATCAAATCACTGAATCAGGTGTGTTGGAGCAGGGAAACAAGTAAAACATGCAGGATGGTGTTCCTCAAGGGCCGGGGTTGAGAACCACTGCTTTAGATAGCCTTTTGCTACTTTTAGCTTCTAGCGAGTCTTTTTCTTCTTTTAGCTAGCAGTTTGCTAGTTTTAGGAAGCCTTCATTTTTGCCCCTCACTAGTATTTTTGCTAGCTTTGACTTATTACATGACTTAGTTAGTTAAAGCACCTTAATAACAGTTTATCTGTTTTAACTGTGCTCTATAAATAAAGACTTGACTAGTTATAATTCTACTACTTGTAGCTTTTAGCTAACCTTTTTTTACCCATCATTTTGCTACTTTTAGCTTTTAGCTAATAATTTGCTACTTTTGACTTTTAGATGTTGTACTGCTTTTATTAGCTTTTAGATAGTGTTATTTATTTGCTGCTGTTTGTAATGATGTTTTTCTATTACTCTAGGGCTTAGTGTATTTCTAGTTGGATGTTTTTTTTTGTTTGTTATTCAATGAAAAAAACAATTGAACGAAGGGTACACAGTCCCATATCCTAGATGTTATTACTGTTTTTCTCTTACATTTTGTTGTTGGATGTAACTGGGACCATGTGTACATAATCTCATTTCATAACATGTACTATGCGGTGCAAATGACAATAAAGACTCTCTGACTGACTCTGACTCTGACTTATTTATTTACAGTATTGCCTTTAGGTAGTGTTTTATTTCTTTTAACTTTTATTTAGGGTTCTGTTTTTGATGTTTGAGATGATTTTCTGCTACATTTGGCTCTTAGTTAGCATTTTGCTACTTTTAGCTTGTAGGTAGTGTTCTACTGTTTTTAGCTTTTAGGTAATGCTCCTATTTATTTAGCTTAACCAGCTTACTTTTGGTCTCTTCGGCAAGTTTCAGCAGCCATTCAGCACTCAGCATTAATGTTGCATTTTAAAAGAAAATGCCATTTCTACAGTTTCAGTTGGTAACCTGGTCATTGCCAAGAACTTAGTCAGAGTTGTGTCATGTTAAAATGAGTGTTTTACAGAACAGTGATTGTTGCGGTTTGGCAGAAATAATTTCAAGTTCAAAGCTTCAATCTGTGAGTGCAGCCTGAGGAAAGGTTTTTGAAGAAGCTGACACTTCAGACATATTATGAAGCTATCATGTCTAATTTGCACAGGCCTCTTTTGTAATTTACCCACAATTCTGAGGAACAGTCTCCTGCTCGGCAGCACAATGCATGCTTGCATTGTTCATTGGAGAAGATGCTGACTGAATGACTCAGAGCTCCAATGATTTGCAGCACTGTTCCTGTCACGTTTGTTGCCGCGTAATGGTTCCTGATTTGCAGTTTTCTGCAGCGTTCTTTTCTGTTTGCTGCAGAGCAGACATTGTGTTACGCGTTTTCTTTTGGTGTGTGCATCCAGTCCAAGCAACTTGTTTACAAGTGGCAGCCGAAGCAACTTCTTGACAGATGAAGGGCCTCAAAATGTCACGTACAGTCTTTGAGAGGGGGAGGAAACCTCTTCAGAGGAAGGACGGGGGTTTTCCACATGCCGCCCAGACTTTCTCACTCATATTGAGTTTGTCTGTGCTCATCTTTGAAGACGCAAATGTGTCAACCACATGTATGAAACCACCCAGCGAGGAGCTGAGACGCTCAACTGCCTTTCTCACGGCTCCTTAAAGGGCTGCCAGTGATCTTCAGCAGCTCTGCGTGTCTGTGAAGCCCATGGTTCCTTTTTAGCGGACATGTTCATTTTTGCGGGATATTTAATAATCTGTGCACATTTATCATTGTGCTCATTTACCCACCCGAGGAAACCTGAGCGGGTTCAGCTGTAAAGTTTTATGAGCTGTCATGTAGCAAACTGTTGCAGGAGAGTGAACGTGAAAGTGTCAATAAAACAGTATCAAAGCCATGTATTTGTTTCTGGAGATTGGAAATGGTTTACCGGTACTTACTGCTTGAAAAGGCAGGTATGTTTTTGCTCATGTCTGTGCATGTATCAACCCAATTGAACTGGGAGTCAACCCTATTCAACATGGCTGCCACAGCTAAGCGGACTTAGCAAACACAAGTTGTTTTGTTGACCAGATATACAGATATGGAGCTAAACTTTGGTGTGGTCGCAGCTGAGTCATTCCCAACACATACGGTTACTCCGAGTGCTTATAGATCTTGCATATGATTAAACATAGCTTTATTTACAAGGTTAGACCAAAACAGCTTTATCTTAATTTAAAACTCTAGTGTCAAAGGCCACCAGCAGTTGTCATCCCTTTGAGGAATCTTGAATGAACTGATTTTTTAGAGAATTAAACAAATCTTTATACGTCACACTTGTCACTTTGCTTTGACATTAATGTAAAGTGGGGAAAGAACCAATCATAGACTGTCATATTCTGCCAGAGAAGGAGTTTATAAATTAATAATCTAAAAAAGCTAAGTCTGGTCCTCTGGACATTCAAAAAACAAAACAAAGCAAAAAAACTGTAGAAACGTTTCGTCTTTCGTTCGAAAGACTTCCTCAGTCTGAGATGCTGTACTGTATTCAGCTCAGTCTTATAAATAGCACCCTCTCACAGTGGATCAACCAGTTGGCTGATGACAGCTGAAACTAGCTGCTCACATGATCAAGGAGGACCATCAGCCTAACGATGGATCGTTAGCATTCGTTTCAAAACATTTGTTTTGAATGTCCAGAGGACCATACTTAGCTTTTTTAGATTTTTCTACCTGGATTATTGAGCCGGTTGCTCTGTCTCTACCCCATCTGGGGATAGCTGGAGTAAAAGTATTCAAACATCAGACAAATGTTTTTAGACAAATGTGTTAATCTTTCAAATTGTTCCCTTTTCTTGTTTTTTCAAATGCTGTTTTGTATATTGTTTTCTTTTTGCACTGTTTGCTTTAATATAGTATAGTATAGTATAGTGTATAATATAGTACTGTATAGTGTAGTTTATAGTGTAGTATAGTATAGTATAGTGTAGTGTAGTATAGTATAGCATAGTACAGTATAGTGTAGTGTAGTGTAGTGCAGTGTAGTATAGTATAGTGTAGTATAATATAGTGTATAATATAGTAGTACAGTATAGTGTCCTTGGGTGTCCTGAAAGGCGCTTTTAAATAAAATGATGATGATTATTATTATTATTATTATTATTATATTATTATTATAGTATACAGTAGTGTACAGTATAGCATAGTGTATAGTGTAGTATAGTATAGTATAGTGTATAGTATAGTATAGTGTATAGTATAGTATACCGTAGTATAGTAGACAGTTCAACAAAGTGATACAAAATGCATTACCTGTATCCTTAAATTATTTGGTGTAATAATAAGGCTGTTTTTACTCTATTTAAGACAGTATTCATCAGCTATGTCTTGACATTAAGTTTTACAGTATGCAGAGGTTTTGATGAAGATGAGCAACTGGCAATCTGCAACACAAACACATCTCATATGTCATTGTCCATGTCTGTCACTGTTTGGGCCGTAGGTTAGGCAGGAGGTGGGACTGCGACATCACCATTTTTATAAAGTTGACTGTTCGCACAAGAACTCAACACTAGCATTTACATTTTATTTACATCATTTTTATTTTAGAACAATTTCCCAAAATTCTGTTTTTGTGACTTGTTTTCACATGGGGGCAACACACTGGTTCAGTTGGTAGAGCTGCCACCTCTCGGCAAAAAGCCGTATTGAATCCCAGCCGGGTACTTTCTCTGTGGATTTCTCATGTTCTCTCCGTGTATGTGTGTGTTTTCTCCGGATACTTCAATTTCCTCCAAAAACATGCATGTTAGGCTGATTGGTGACTCTATATTGTCCCTAGGTGTGAGTGAGAGAGTGAATGGTTGTTTGTCTAGTTTGTCTCTGTGATGGACTGGAGACCTGTCCAAGATGTACCTCACATCTTGGACAGTGATGGCTGGATATGGGCACCAGTGACCCCCGTGACCTGAAAAGGAAGAAGTGGGTAAAGATAATGGATGATGGATGGATGTAATGTTCCTCCCATATGGACGGGGCCTGAGTCAGGGAAGCCCTCGTTCCATTGTCATATCAATATTCCTCTGTTGATCTTTTTCTGAGAAGAGTTCGGATGCTCTTTTCCACACACGCTAATTTGCATTCGCCACCATGTGTGGGTGATTGCACGCTGGCTGCCTCTCCTCCTTGTTCCCAAACCTACTGTCTCTTTCTCTGTTTCTTTTTCTACTTCTTTTTTTCTTGAACTTTTTAACTCTTTTTTTTTTTTAAAGAAGGAAAGGTTTCTTGATTCCTAGCATGCCAAAGAAGGGTCCCTCTGCGGATTACATTGGCTAAGCCCTTATCACTCCAGGAAATTCAGTGCCTGCTTAAAAAAATGGTAGGAGTAGAAAATCAAGGGGAATTGTTATTCTTTTTAAGTTTTTCACTATTCCCATGGAAAGTTATTACGAGTCTGAATAAAAGTCTTTCTTTTCTGGCACTCAAGTTTTCTCGTAACTGCATTTCATATTTCATCCATCTTCCTCCTCTTCTTTAAAAAAAAATATTTTTTCCATGCTGGCTGGTGGAATTTTAGAAGTGGAAAATGTGAAGGCAGGTGCTTGAGAGACGGAGAGGGAGAAAGAGTGGGAGTTTTGGGGAGGGCTGTGCTCACTGGGAAGCGATGTTAAACATCCAGGGGAAATGTTTGTTATTCTAATGGGATACCACCATGGTAACAGCTTTTAGAGACTCCCAAGGCTTTGTATGGAGTGTATGCGCGCATTCATCAATCTCGCCTAATTTCTTCGGGGATTAGCAAATATAATCAGGCCCTTCTCTCCCAAGCCCTCACCTGTTTATCGACATGAATATGACGGTGAAATTTAGCAGCGCACAACTCTGTTGGACGTGGGGGAAGGCAATGCACAGGCCCTTAATATAAATCACAAACTGAAGTGCATTGCTGAATGGATTCGAAAGTCATTAGCTTTCTTTTCACACCGAATGACACCTCAGACAGAATAGCTTACATTTCTCGTACTTGCTTTAAAGAATGGGAAAAAGGATCCTTGGAACCAAGACTAAAGCTCTTTTGCTCATATTACATCCTTAATTCAAACATGCTCCAGAGGTAATAAATTGTTATTTTGAGGCTTAATACAAGGATTTGAAAGCGATGAAGTGAACTCATTTACTTGACTTGATAAAAAAAAAGAACGAAGACCCTGCGTGATGACGCGTCTCCGTGTTTAAAAGGCTCCTTTAACTTGTAAGCCCCTCTCAGTTCTTTACCTTTTTTTCTCTCTCCCGCCACAGATTTCCTTAAGTGGCTTATGTGAAATGCAGTTGCCACACGGAAGCTGGGAGGACATGGAATACATTCCTCCCTGTAGTCGTGGCCAGCTAACAGAGCGTTGAACTTGTACTTGTTGTGATGGAGAGGTTTCTCACAGCGTTTGCAGCTCAGTGGGAGTATAACCTAACCTAAAGCCAAGCCTCCAGCTGGAGCAGCCTTCCATCAAACTCCCAACACCGCTCTCTTATCTACTGGCATTTCTCTCTGATACAAATAACCAAGACATGATATAGTTGGCTACATGTCATCTCTGGCACGCTACTACGTTTTCTCTGCCCCTGCCCCCACCTTTGTGAAATATAATGCTTTTAACTCAGAATATTTCTTCTTCTTTGGTTATTTTTCTCCAGCAAAGACAGAGACCACAATGTTTGCTCATCTTGGCCACGGGCCAAAGGCTCTTTCTGATATAATCCCCACCATCGATCAGACTTTGTTTACTCTAACATGGTTTCTCTTCCCTCCAGCAATTAGAAGCCAACCTTTCACCTCCTGCTCCTCAGACTAGCTTTATACGTTTATTTTTCCCTTAAGTGGTAATTTTTCATGTTGCGGCTAAGCTCTAAGAAGTGTGGGTGTACGTTCGGTAATTGAAATTCTTCAACCAGACTGGCGTGCAAGATACCAAAGATACCATACTGTTTCTTTATGTTTTGAAAAGAAGAGTTCTCCATTCCTCCGTGCTAAAGGTGTATCATTTAGAGACGATTAGCACATTTTTCTATATTTCACTCCACACCCTGTCCCTTTCTTTCCAGCTGCACCACTTAGAAATGTCAAGTACTTGGAAATTTTAGGAATCGGTCGTGGTGGAGGCTGAGGCCAACTCTCTTACTCTTGAGAGGCTCTTGTCGTGATAAATCAAACAGGAGAGTACCCTAACTGCTGTTTCATGTCCTCCTGGTCAAAGAGGTTCATATTTAAAGGTATTTGGTGATATTATGATTACAAATATTTTTTTATCTTGGTCCCCTGCCCAGTGCTTTTTCTAGACAATTGAAGTAAATGTAAATCAGGTTGCCTTAACGCAAAATGTAATGTGTAATCTGTCACTTTTTTTTCCCAGTACATATTTTATGAAGTGTACATTGCAGTGCACCTTAAAAGTATCGCTCAGTGGAAAATAACTTTTAGAGATAGTAGTACTTTAATGAAACAGAATGTTTGCTTTGTTGCACTCTGAAGTCACAGTTTGTTTCCTCATGTGGTGTTAACTATTGATATTTTATTTCACTCCCGATACCGATACCGGAGGTTTACTATCAACCGATACTGATCTCATACAGAAAAACTGCTGAAGTAACTTAAAACATTTGTGTTTTTAAATGCAGACATACATTTACTGAGTTACAAATTTATTGAAAACTCTGGACCAGTACAGCACACTTAAACACACTTACTTCTTCACAAGCTTGGCCAAACATGTAAAAACAATACTGTACAACTTTAAAGTTGCAGTATGTAGCTTTTTTTATAAACATATTTCTTCTCTCAGTCACTATTTTTTGTCAGAGTGATGTTAAACAGGTAATCTTTGAGAAATACTATATTCCTCTGGCGTCTCCCGGTGGTTAAAATAGCATTTATAAAAACCAGAGCGGGCCGTTTTTGACCAGCCAATAAAAACAGAGTTATTTTCATGAACGAGCTTCCCCCGCCCTCCCCCCGCCTCTCCCAGCGGCAGCGCGCAGGCGCAGCAGCCGGGCACGCTCCCGTCTCAAACAGTAGCTGTTTCAAGATGGCGGAGGTGGCGAGAGCTTCGAGTGCTCAAAGGATTGCCAAGCGATGCAGAGTTAGCAACTTTCCTGCTTGAAAAGTAAGTGTCTTTGCTTGACTCATGTGATAGCGCAAATGCCATGATATTATCTACAACAGGCTAAAACCGTTTTCCGGCCTACAGCTGACGTGATGCTAATGGCAGCAGCTAACTCATTCAACCTCAGTATTGTTTTGATACGTACATTTAGTTATCCTAACTTATTGTATTGTGGATCAGCATGCAGATATGATGAAAGTACTGTAACTGCGCTGTCTGTGTAAGAGATGCATGATCAAAACAACTAGCAATTAGCATATTGTCTGCAGATCATTTGGTGTTCATAATCTAAAAGTCTGTTAGTTGTACTACACAATATATGTTGTTGATGCATACATCTCAACCTCTTTGGACGTTTACCTGTATAAAGGGCCTCAAAAATTATTAATTTTTGGAATAAAATCTGTAAAACTTGCGGTGGGGTGGACGAGTTTGCTGCGGACATGAGCATGCAGTGAAGCAGGATGAAAGGAGAGCATAAAAAGTTCAAATTTTACTTCTAGCAGCAGAACAGGATGGAAGATGGCTGTTTGATGCTATTTTTTAAATCATCCTACATGCTTTGATATGTTAGATAAATTTGTCATTGTGTGATAAATGTGTTGAAAAGAATATCTGATTATTGTTTGAACTACATTATATGTTTTTATGCAGAGATGATGACTTTGGGGAAGGTCTCAGAAGTGAATTTGGGGAGACTCCCATTCAGGTTTTGGAAACAAGGTAAGTAAGGGGAAACTGTATTTATGTCAAGATTATTTTATGGTTTGCACTGCAACTAATATAACTGTGATCATAATATTATTACACAATTTTAAAATGTAGATGGTAAGGTTGTATGTCTAATATTGTTTATGAAATGTATTTCCACCAGATATTACGGTAGGCAGAAACAAAAACCAAAGTTTAATAGTTGTTTTTATATAATCCATCCATCCATCCATCCATTTTCTTCCTCTTATCCGGGGTCGGGTCGCGGGGGTAGCAGCCTAAGTAGGGAGGCCCAGTCTTCCCTCTCCCCAGCCACTTGGAGCAGCTCCTCTGGGGGAATCCCAAGGCGTTCCCTGGCCAGCCGAGAAACATAGTCCCTCCAGCGCGTCCTGGGTCTTCCTCTGGGTCTCCTCCCGGTGGGACATGCCCGGAACACCTCACCAGGGAGGCGTCCAGGAGGCATCCTAACCAGATGCCCGAGCCACCTCAACTGGCTCCTCTCGATGTGGAGAAGCAGCGGCTCTACTCCGAGTCCCTCCCGGATGACTGAGCTTCTCACCCTATCTCTAAGGGAGAGTCCAGCCACCCTGCGGAGAAAACTCATTTCAGCCGCTTGTATCCGAGATCTTGTTCTTTCGGTCATAACCCAAAGCTCATGACCATAGATGAGGGTGGGAACGTAGATCGATCGGTAAATTGAGAGCTTTGCCTTTTGACTCAGCTCTCTCTTCACCACGACAGACCGGTACAGCGCCCGCTTCACTGCGGACGCTGCACCTATCCGCCTATCAATCTCACGCTCCAGTTTTTATATAATGTATTTCTTTATTGTTATGGCTTTTCTGTGCTGCAATTTTAGTGGACATAAAATTAGAATAATACAGATGCACAATATTGACAATAAATATCTTTGAAGCTTATTTTTTTTATTATTTTATTTTTCTAACCACGTCACAGAAAATGTACAACTTTATAAATTTAAGAATTTTTAAAAAGATGACTTCATTAAAATTCTGTGTTCATGTATAACATACACTTGCACTGAACGTACGTATTTTAGTGCGTGTTAAAAATATGATTTTGTCTATACTTTCGAGTTAGTCTCATTAACTTTTATTGAGAAAATTTATTGTACTGGTTCCCAAGTACATGTTTCTTTATTTCATGATCAAACTTGATTATTGTTGCTTTAATAAAATATGTAATGTGTTTCCTCAGTATCAATGTTAGTTTGTTTTTTACGTTTATATTTTTTTTGTTTCAGTATGTCTTCGCTAGACATTACGACGACAATGATGAAAGTGACTTGTTATTGCATGTTCTCTCCGTGCATGCGTGGGTTTTCTCCGGGTTCTCCGGTTTCCTCCCACAGTCCAAAAACATGCATGTTAGACTGATTGGTAACTCTAAATTGACCCTAGGTGTGAGTGAGACAGGTCTCTCTTGTAAATGAGTCCCCGTGGCTCAACGAGGCTAGCCTGTATAAATAAAGGTTGAATGAATGAATGTTCTTCTTCCTCAGGTTGTCAGCGCTGTCCTGTTGATGATGATGGTGGTGGTGGTCCCACAGACAGCAGCAAAGCCACACAGGAAGTCCTTTGAAGGATTAGCAGAAGAAACGGTCCCTCTGCGTTTGGACCCAAACAATTTAGTTCCCAGCCTAAAAGTCAGTTCTTTGGCCAGCGACTCCATCTCACCGTGGACCTACAAGTGAGGCTTCAGCTCCTCAGTGTGTTGTCCTTCATGAAGCTCAGAGTCCTGTTAACAGTTTTTGTCTCCTCTCTGTCCTCAGCATCTCCAGGGATGACAACATGTTCCCTCATGCGCTGTCGCAGGCTCACTGTTTGCTCAAAACCTGCCTGGACCACCAAGGACTGGAGGACGGGGGCCTGGAGTCCCGTCCCATTCTGCATCAGGTGCTGGTTCTGAGGCGAGTCAAGACGCCAGGGCCAGGCACAGCTACCACTACCGCCTGGAGTCCAAACTCATCTCAGTGGGTTGCACCTGCGTGAGACCGAAGGTGATCAACCAGCACTGAGGACTGACCCATGGAGACCAGATGAAGACCATCTCCACGTGGGGTGTCCTCCAAAGATCTGTGGCAGGGTGTGGCCTTGGGGCAATTTCAATCCCAAAAATCCTCAATTAAAAGAAAAGAACTTTTAAACGAGTTGATGAAGTTTATCAATGAACCTTAATTTTTTTATTTATATATACTGTATATATATATATATAGTCATTCATTCATTCAACCTTTATTTAGTCAGGTAAATCTCATTGAGCCTCGAGGGCTCATTTACAAAAGTGACCTGCTACTAACTAAAGAATGATGAACAGCAATGGTAGAATTTCTGTTCATCATTCTACATCATATATATATATATATATATATATATATATATATATATATATATATATATATATATATATATATATATATATATATATATATATATATATAGATATATATACATATATATATATATATATATAGATAGATATATATATACATATATAGATATACAGTATATATATAGTATATATACTGTAGTTATAAATATAGTTATTTTTTTATATAGATACCTATATTTATAACTATATATATATATATAGTATATATACATATAGATACCTATATTATAATATATATATAATATATATATATATATATTATATATATACACAAATGAAAGAGTGGAGATCAGGTGGTTCTCTATGGACTTTAGATGTTTGGACAAGCTGACAATCTGGAGAAGCTCCACATATTTATTGACCTGACCCACTTAAGTGAAGACCAGATCAGTCACCTGGGCCCTGCTTGCTGTTCTGTTGCCCTGAAGGCTGCAGGTTAGGAAGAATTTGGAGTTAATTAAGTTCTGTTTAATTTCTGTCCAGTTTTATTAAAAAGTTATTTAAATCAAACTAAGTACACAACAGAGTATTTAACATCAGGGTGGATGCTCAGTGCTTTATTTATGGTTATTTAAGTGCGTTATGTAACGGTTTGATGATCCTTGTCACATATTTATTTAGGTTTTTTGTGTATTTATTGTCTAAATAAATAAATAAAAAAGATTTTGTCGCTGTGTTCTTTCAAATAGAAAATTATTTCACTGCATGTTCATGAAGAATCATCAATTTAAATGTTTGCATGAAAACAGGGTGACTATGAGAACTGTTTGTTTTCATCAACTCCCCCTGTGAGCATCGAATCTCATTATGTAACAAAACCAGAATATGAACAAGTCCAGCTGTAGTGCATCAACCCAGGTTTGACTCTTCTCAAGAGCTGAGTGTCAACAGCACGCAGCTGTTTTCCTCTTCTTCGGACCGTAGGTCTCTGGGTGTAAATTCCTCGTCTGAAGACCATCGAGAATGTTTCAAAACTAGATGCGTAACACAGATAAAATGTCACACACTGCAGCAAAGTATTATAACACAACTTATTGAAAGGGTTATACATAATTTACGATACTTTATTACAAATACGCAAAGATTTGAGAAGGAAATAGTCGATCGAGTGACTGCGCCGACGCCATCTTAGAACTGTGTTTACAATGCATGCGCGTTCACGAGACAGGCCAAGCTGTGGAGGAGGAGCTAAGGAGGCGGAGTTGCAGGTCAGCCAGAGTGCAAGGGGGAGGAGGGAGAAGGGTTTCTGCTCGAAAATTTCCTAAGTTTCAGGGCATTACAGAAACTGCAGACCGTGCCTTTAATTTGTTCAGTCAGTGCAATTATGAGTAAAACATCCACTGTAAAATAAATACTAATAAAGATACTGAAACTGACAAAAACAATAGGTTGACAACTTTGGTCAAACATGAAAAAAAAAAACTTCAACAAACCTTTCAAATGGTTCAGGAATTATAAATATAATG
Source organism: Garcialebias charrua (assembly GCA_038048925.1). Classification (NCBI taxonomy): domain Eukaryota; kingdom Metazoa; phylum Chordata; class Actinopteri; order Cyprinodontiformes; family Rivulidae; genus Garcialebias; species Garcialebias charrua. The sequence continues at coordinate 27,965 of JBBPBX010027988.1, forward strand.
TAAAATAAATAATAAATGAGCTGAAATAATAATAATAATAAAAAAAAAAACTATAGTTTCACTAGCTTGGTTGACAGATATTACCTTTCTTTTTTTTTATATTTTGTATGTTATCATTTATGGAATTGTTTTGTATTGTATTTTAAAATGAACAAAAATGTATGAACAATAAATACAAAAAAAATTAGAGATTCAGTGTAAAATTGTAATCAACTGAGATAAGCAACCCTGAAAAGATGTGTTTTCGAAGAAGGAGACAGTCTAAGTTTGTTGGGGGTGTTGATTTTCAGAGGCGGGTGTCATCAACCAGTGTTGACGACACCTGTGTTAAAATTAAATTGCAGGAAGTTCAACATTTCATTGATCATATCAACTCTGTGGATAAATATATCAAGTTCACACATGAGAAGATGTAAAAAATGGCAGGTTGGCTTTCTTGGACTGTGAGGTCTCAGTTTCTGATAGAGGACATTTGCAAACTGAGGTGTACCGCAAACCCACCCACACAGACCAGTATTTACAGTTTGACTCCCATCACCCTCTGGAGCACAAGTTAGGAGTCATCAGGACTCTGTACCACAGAGCAGACAGCGTCCCCACTAACTCAGCAGCCAGACAGAAGGAGAAATCACACACAAAACAGGCTCTAGAGAAATGTGGATATCCTAACTGGGCCTTCCTGAAAGCAGAGAAGAAACCCAAACAGGACTCCAGCCAGCCGTATGTGTAGTCTGAATTAAAAATATATATATATATATACAGTGTATGTAAACATTCAGTTTCAGCTGTATGACCAGTGCAAAGAAGTTTGGTGTTCTTGTGACTATATGTGTTATCCAGTCATTTGCTTTGTTTTAATGTTCTTTTTGTTGTTGCTGTTGTTTCACCATGCCATAGATGGCTAAGAATTTACACTAGCAAGAGTTTGACTTTCCTTCAAATTCACCCAGTGCTTCATGAAACATTTTGCTAACAGAAAACTAACACACATACAATTCAATTTAATTCCATTCACATCTCAGGGCACTGTAGAAAAAGTATCCACATTAAAAAAAGAAAACATTATATCTAAGAAAGCCAACAGAATGGATGTTGTGCACTGATTTTGTCTTAGTTTTCATGGATAATGCTATATGGAAAATCCTGAAAGGTTAAAAGAACTTTGACAGTCATGTACATATGAAATAATTGTTACCTCACAACTACTACATCATGCTCTTCTTCACTGCTGAGCGTCTTCTTTGCTTTCATTTCTAAGTATGTCTCTTCATCTCCGGTTCTCCCCGGTCATTTGTAATCAGATAAACTGATATAAGAGGTAGATATGGAAGAGGTTACTTGGGGTGCAATGTCACTCCCTTCTTTCCTCTCTTCCTGCTTTCCCTATCCAGACTCTCTCAAAGAAGTGCACACACAACACCCATCATCTGTCCTCCACCACCAAAAACCACATTTCTCCTTTTTCACATCCCCCCAGCTCAATCATAGCTGCCAGTGGCGATGGTGGTTTTAGTATGCATAGAGCTGGGCTATCTGCTCCACTGCACCTTGACTCACTAATACTTGCACATGTGCACACAAACACACAAAATTCTCATACCATCGCACACAATACTTTGGCACATTACACACCACCATCACACACTCAACTATTTTGATTCTGGAAAAGGCTGTCCTCCTGTTACATTGTCACAATGGTATCCCTTGAGGAAATGTGTGGGTGGTGCTGTGAACATACAATGTACCGTATCAGGGTTGTTTCTTAAGTCTACTGTATTTGGTTCCTTTACAACCAAAGGAGATCAGTGTTTGCAATCTTGGTACAAAGTTGAGCTCATTCCCTGTGCAGTTCGGTCTCTACTGGGGCTGTCATTGGTCTTTGATCCAATGTGTGGTGTTTATGGACCTCAAGGTGCAGTCAAAGAGAAAAGTATGGCTGATTTGAAGTTGAGGACTACAGATATCTTTGCTTTTTGCAGATGATGTGATTCTGTTGGCATCTTCAGACCATGACCTTTAATATGTACTGGGGCACTTAACATCTGGGATGAGAGTCATCTCCCCAAAGTCTAACGCCATGGTTTTCAACCACAAAAGGTGGAATGCTACTTGAGTGTCAGGATGACGCTTTGCCACAGGTGGATGAGCTCAAGCATGTGGGTATCTTGACTGATTGCAGAATTGAACAGATGGATTGGGCCTTGTCTGCAGTAATGATTATACTGTTTTGGCTGTATGTGGTAAAAATGAAGCTGAACTGAAAGACAACAATCTTGATTTACTAATATTTATTTGCCCCAACCCTTACCTGCCCTGTAGAACACAACAAAAAAATATCCTGATGCATGCTCAATAATCCAGGTAGATAAATGTAACAAGGTTGAGTCAGGTCCTCTGGACGGATTCTTTGATGTTGAATTTTTTCTTATTTTATCCATAAGACTTCCTAGTATGCAGCAGTATTCAGCATGCAAACTCAATTTTATAAGCAGCACCTTCTCATAGTGGATTGACCAGTTCACTGTTGACAGCCAAAACTATTTTTTCACATGCAAAAGGGGGACCATACAACAATTTCCTGTGGGATCAATAAAGTTCTTATCTATCTATCAGCCTAATGACAGGTCATTAGTGCTCTGATGGCCACTTGCTACTCACAGAGGGCTGAGTGATACTAGCAATAACAACATTTTCAGAGGGGGACAGTTAGTGCTGGACGATAATTCAATAACGATAAATATCGCAATATACTTTTATTCAATAACGATGATATGAAGTTTAAGCATATTTTCGATATTTCGATAGGATTTTACAACGTTTCACTGACGTTTTTCTGTTTCTGTTCGGGTTGGAGCGGCTGCTTCAACAACCCGCCCGGACAGAAAAAGCTGTGACACAAAACGTGCGTGGTGACGTCGTTGTTACGCAGCGCTCAGTCCAGCAGCAGGCGTTAGCGGTAGCAGGCTAAAAGCTAAGCTAGTCTCCAAAGCGCGTTAAGTTTTCGCTTCAAAACGAGTCAAACGAGTGCTCATGACCGTCAGAATGTGACTGAACAAAGTTTCACAAGCGAAGAGAAAGCAGACGACATCACTGATGAGAGGAAAGACTAATTCGTCGGTGTGGACGTAGTTCGGTTTTGTTAAACTGCAGGTCTCATCTGCAGCGAGTCTTACTCGGTTTCTTTATTTTGCAAAACGTGACGGAGTCGTTCTAACTAGCGGTGGAAACATCTAACTTGTTTAATCTGAAGAGTTTCCACTCGATATAATATGAGAGTCAGAAGATGAAGAACAATAAAGTTTGAGCCAACGTTTCCCTGAAACTACGACGTAAACAAACAGCCCCAGCAGCGCTGCATGTTTTTTTATTCAAAATAAAACAAATTCATCAGAAGAAGAAAAAACACTGAATGAAAATGTGCAGAAAGACGAAAATAGTGTTTTAATATCTGCCCCTTGTTTAAAAAATACAAAATAACTACAAACAAACAACAACCTTCACTTCACCTGCACCACACCTTCCCAACAACTTTGATTTAATCATATTTTAAAACATATAAATAGTTTTAGAAATGTTTATGGTGATATCAAGTCAACACAATCCTGTTTCCTGATTTACAACTCAGCTCCTTCAAACTAGTCCTAAATGGAGGTTTTACAAACATTTACATTCCCTTCAGGGTTTAATAACTTTAAACAAATTTTAATTGAATATTTGGGGGGTAATTTTTTTTTAGTTTTATACATGACTTGTAAAATACTATGTTCAACCAAATCATAAAATTTTAATAATTTAAACTGATGAAATATTTGTTGGGTGACCATAGCACTTCCTACTAATAATTCTTATAGCTCTTTTTTATAAAATAAAAACAGGGTTTGTAATAGTTTTACATGCTTTTCCCCAAACTTCAATACAACAGATTAAATATGGAACAATCATTACATTATACAATATATTCAAAACTTTGTCATTCAAAAACTATTTTACTTTATACAGTAATGCAATTGATTTTGTTATTTTTATTCTTTAAGTAATTTCCATGAGATTTTTATGTCAGCTTCTTATAAATAACAACACCCAAAAGTTTTATTTAATTAACTATAAATTTCAATGCTGTAAATTTTAAAGATGTTTAAAGTTAAAACTATTAATATTGACACAGTTGAGAATTTTATGGCAAGAAAGTTCATGCTCAATAATCCACGTACCAAATCCAATAATTTTCAGTCGGGTCATCTGGACAGTTTCTTTTTATAGAAACTGGATGGAGGATGGAGGGTGAAACGTTTCTATAAAAAAATAAACTGTCCAGATGACCCAACTGAGAATTATTGGGTTGAGAAGTTTATGTTTATTTGATGGTGATTTCCATCTTTTTGGAGGCTAAATACAAATACAAGGTGAACATTAATTTATTTGTATAGTTTATAGTTTTTTTTAGGCTTTTATATTGTTTATATCGATATCGAATTATATCGTTATCGACCGAAATTAAGAACTATATCGTGATAAAAATTTTGGCCATATCGTCCAGCCCTAGGGACAGTTGAACACAGTGGTCTCTGCCCCTGTTTAATGATGGACGGGTTATTTTCACAAAGATGGCTTCCTTTACTCCTCTCTCAAACCATCGTTCTTCTCTATCAAGGATGTGAACATCTTCATCCTTAAGAGTGAATGTTGGCCTGAAGATAAGTGTAGACCACAGAGTCCTGACCTGATGATGTTTCTCTTCTGTGCTGGGCCATCCTTTTGTCCAGTGGCTGTTTTGTTTCCCAAGAGACGTAACCTCTCTTGTGGGGAAAGAACCTGAGCTTGTGCATGAGATCAAGATGTTCTAACTAGAGGAAGTCAGGCTCAGCTCAAAGCACTGAGGCTGGACCTTATTCAAGTCTGTTGTTTCTTATGGTGAGAGATGCAAGGTTGGTGTGGACATACCTTTGAACCCTTGGCTTTATGCACGTGCATTCAAGCTTTCTGTAGTAGATGAAAGTGTAGCTTTCTTGCAGCTTTGAGATTGGGGGCAAGCTCTAAACATTGTTTGTGGCAATACACTGAATGGCAATTCAGAGTACCCAGTCATCTTGGAGTCTTTAAGAGGCGTGCTGGAAGGTGCTCCAGATGGAGACTCTTATAATTCTGCATGGGAACTTCATTGCCCACATGGTAGTAACAGTGTAATTTGGAGGGGCATAATTGAGAGGAACAGTCTTTCTGATCTGAACCTGAGTAATGTTCTGATATAGGACTTCTGTACTAGGCACATTTTGTGTCTAACAAACATCATGTTCTAATATAATTGTGTCCATAATGCACATGGTGCCAGGACATTCTGGGCTCCAGATTGATGATGGACTTTGCAGTCATGTCATCTGATCTGCAGTTGTAGGTGTGGACACTTGTATGCTTTGGTGAATATGGAAACAAAGCTATTAGCTGATCACCTGTTGGTGAATTAGATAAGGTGGCAAGGGAAAATACCAGAGAGATCCATTAGGTGGCTGTGGTGAGTGGTTAGAGCAGTCGTCCTCCAATGTGAGAGTTGGTGGTTTGAATCCACCAGCAGTCACATGTCGAAGTGTCCCTGGGCAAGGCACTGAACCCCTCATAGCCTCTGATGTGTGTCCCTTCAGTGTATGAATGTGATCTAAAGCACTGATTAGTCTCTTTTGTTCAATTAGCTGTGTAGAGATCTAATAGAGTGTTGTATGAATGACACAGAGTGTAGTGTAAAGCACTTGTAGTATCTTGAAATAAGATAGAAAGGTGCTATATAAGTACAGTCCATTTACCATTTACAAATGTGTAGTGAGGGTTTGTCATGAATGCCTGACAGAAGAAATCATCTTCCACTCCCACCTCCAACAGAGCTTCAACACCATCTCAGGGAAGGCTGACAACACAGCCTTTTGTCGAAGTGGCTGCCCTGAGCTGTGGCTGCAACATTGTTGTTGCCTCTAGTGGTGGCCATTCTTGAACCTGATTGGTGACAACCTAGGTGAGATAGGCCATCAAGCTGAATAAAAGGAATAAAGGAAGCTGAGTCAAGGGACGTTGGACCGGTGTAAGAATGTGTGTATGAATGGGTGGATGGTTGGTACTGTGAAGTGCCTTGGGGCCCCTCAAAGGGGGCTGGAAAGCGCTGTATAAGTTCCATTTACCATTTACTTGTCCACCCATAACCGGGACTGCAGTAGCCAAGTAAAAGTGCTCTGATGGTGGGGCTCCGAGGGTGGCTGCAAGCTGCCCCGAATTTGTCATAATACTGAATGTTTATGGGTTGTATTGGTTGACAAAACATTGCATCACTGCATATATATCAGGGATCACTGTATTACCAGACTTGGGTGGTGGATGCATTCATCCTTTTATTCTACAGGTTAGTCTCACTGAGCCATGAGCACCTGTTTTAAATAAAGAACACAGATGAGGTACAGACAATAATAATCAATCATATATTTAGCATATAAAATGAAAAGTAAATTTAAAAAATCCATCCATCCATTATGTCAGGGTTTTAGTAAGGCAGGAGCGAACCCAATGTGTAGACAAGACTCTGGAGCCAGGAGATACAAATATATAGATATATTTAATGATAAATCAAAAGACTGACATGGCAGCAACTCACACTTTGGAGACTGGAGCAAGACAGAACACATCAGGGAAGACCCAACGATGACGCTTCAAAGGACAAGACTCACTGACAGACTTAGGCCCTGTTTACACGGACACTGTGTGGGGGAAACGCAACTTTTGGGTATGTTAATTAGGTTGAAAGTTTTGCGTTGACATGGGCGAATTCTGTGGATACGACTCTCTCCCCCCCCACCCCCCGTACTCATGAATTTACTGTAGTTACCATGCTGGGCCATTAGATGGCGCTGTGATTTTTGGAACCTTCACTACTGCGCATGCGTGCTGCCTGATGTAAACAGAGCACACGAGGCAGCCTGTTTTCCTCTCTGGCTAAAAGTTCAGCTACTACAAGTTGTTGTCAACAAGTTAACAACAAGTTAAAGCTGGAATTTGGATAAGAGTCAACAGATTTGACACCAAGTGGGACCGCTTCATCTAACAAGCTGCACACCAGTTGCTGACTGGACCGGAACCGAGTCAACATGTCTGACTTTAGTCCGTGAGAATCAGCTGATTTCCAGCAGCGCTACAAGGTAAACAATGTTCTTAATAATGTTTCCTTGTGTTTAGTTCGATCACAGAACAACCAACTGAGGTTTTATTTTTATTTTTTTCCTGCGAGGTCGAAGCTGTTCCACGAAGCGAACCGGTTCGGATCTGGGTCCAGTCCACCAGGATGAAAACAACAGAGTCCAGTTCATTAAAGTTCGGTTAACGTGTTTTTAAAAGTGTTCAATTTAATTCTCAGTGTTTGTGACATGAGTTTGTGGTGTTGAATAAATAAATAAATTAAAAATCAACCTGGTGTCTTCATTTTCAACATGCAGCATGTTAGGCATGACGTAACGAGTCCAGATAGCTTCATTTAGCTCAGATAAATGTAAATATCTCCCACGCTAACATAAATACTGTTTATTATTGTTAAACTGTTAATATATAGCACATTTAGTATGTTATAGTGCAGCGTGACACGTGAAATGTCCGACTGCCTCGTTAACAGCGACAACTGGATCCAGGCAGCTGCTCTCTTCCAACACAGATGCAGGTAAGGTGTAGAATAATTAAATATGAGAATCAAAATATATTCCATCAGCTATAGTTCAGAAAGTGGTGCGTGTGTCCACTGTCCAGTCCACCGCCATTGTTAAAATGCCGGCTGTCTGCGCGTGCGTGCTGCGTGCATGTGTTCAAACAAAAGCTCCACGGGAGATGTTTACATTATCAACGGGGGGTCAGCGAAAAACTTCCACCTTGAGAGCTGGGTTCAAAAACCATCGGAGTCAAAGAGGGGGGCCAGCAGCGTCGTGTAGGCGATAAGCAAAGTCGCAAAGAGAAAGTAGCGGTTACACTCAAAATACGCGCCGTGTAAACTGGCCCTTATATACACAGACAAGACAGGACGTGATTACAAACAGCTGGGAACACGAGGAGGAATTCATCCAGAATAATGAGACTCACACAAGGGTGCACAGACAAGGGATGCTCACTAGATGGTGCCATCCCTACACATTACCTTTTACCCGCTTCTTCCATTTTGGGTCAAGGGGGTCGCCAGTGCCCATGTTCAGCTATCACTGTGCAAAAGGAGGGGTACACCCCGGACAAGCCTCCAGTCCAACACAGAGACACATAGAGACAAATGAGACAAACAACCATTCACTCTCTCACCTAGGGACAATTTAGAGTTACCAATCAGTCTAACAGGCATGTTTTTGGACTGTGGGAGGAAACCGGAGGACCCGGAGAAAACCCATGCATGCATTAAGAGAACATACAAACTCCACCCAGAAAGGCCCCCAGATTGGGATTTGAACCAGGGACCTGCTCGCTGAGAGGCAGCAGCTCTACCAACTGAGCCACTGCGCTGCCCTGCTAAATAACCCAGGTAGAAAAATCTAACAAAGTTAAATCAGGTCCTCTGTATGAAGAATAAAAGGTTAAAATGTAAAACTAATTTTTTTTTTAAATGTATTTTTTTTATATGTCTAGAGGACCTGACAACATTGTTAAACTAAAATGTAATTAGTTTTATTGAAATGACACAACCACTGTATTATTGTGAGGAATTTTTATTTTTATTTTTAAAAAATTGTGATATTTCTACAGTATTAGTTTTCTGTGATTATTGCGTTCATTTACCGGTATTTTCCTGTTTGTCATGTTCTTTTTATTGGTTTATTTTCCTGTGTTCCACTTTCTCCAGTTATTTCCCCGTTGTCCTCTTGCCCTGCGCACATGTTCCTAGTTGTCTTCTCTCAACTGTTATGTTCATTAGTGTGACCTTTAT
>JBBPBX010027989.1:0-33853 GCA_038048925.1 Garcialebias charrua
CTCCCCACCATCACAGACATTTACACCTCCAGATGCAGGAAAAGAGCCACCTGCATCATGAAAGACCTCACTCATCCAGCACACTCACTCTTTGCCCCACTCCCCTCAGGACGGAGGTTGAGGAGCATCAAATGTAGAACCACTAGACTGAGGAACAGCTTCTACCCTGAGGCTGTTAGACTCATGAATAAATAAAAATAAAATAAAATAAAAAATAAACACTGCAAAATATCACATCATGCTGATGCTGATCTGTTTTCTTGTTGCTGTGTTCATCTGTGACCATCTGCTCATACAAACTCATGTTCGTGCTGCTGTTTATTCCCACTATATTAGGCTTAGTGTATTACTAGTTGATGTTTCTTAGTTAGTTCTAGATGTTATTACTGTTTTTCTCTTTCATTGTTGTTGGATGTAACTGGGACCTCGTGTACATAATCTCGTTTTCATCTCATGTACCACATGCGGTGCAAATGACAATAAAGACTCTCTGACTCTCTGACTCTGACTCTCTCTGATGTCGGCTTATTACCGGTTGCGTCAGCGATATATCATTTTAAGACAGTAAATCATCCAAAACTCTCATTAATATCCCTCCCCGAATAGAAGGAAACTACAGATGTTACCTGATGGCGCAGACATAATTTAAAAATACATCATTAGCAACGTGGCCTGTATCGCGGCTATTGTGTTAGCTATCTGATTCGGCTAGCTTGTTAGCAGCGAACAAACATAATCTGCCGTGATAATTGGCTTTATACACTCAAAGTGTATAAAGTAAAACAACATGAACTCACGTAAAATAAATAGTTTATAATCTAAAACACTACACACCTCCGATTATGTTTACACAAAGACTTACTCATCTCCTGGACAGTCTTCCGATGGTCCCTGCGTTGTTTCGACATGGTAGCTCCTGTGGGACTTTCTTCTGTAGATTTTCTTTTAAAAATAGTAGGAATAGCATCCGGTTTTAAAAGTCTTCTGAATCTTACTGGTAATCCTAAAGATTCTTTTATACCAGGTGCTGAAAACAATCGGCAGTGAAATGGTCGCTGCAGACATAGGACTCCTGGAACCCACCGGTCCTTGTCTGGTCCATTCTTGACAAAGTTTGTCATCTTTTGGAAATTTGTGAAGGCTCACTTGTTCACTGCTGATATTAGAACACACAAATGCACTACAACGTGACGGCATTTTTCAAGTTACACAAATAAAAGGCGATCCTTCAGGAAATGAATCTGTATGGCAAGCAGTTAACACACCTAATAAACGGGCAAGGCTCTGCCTTCTGCCCGTTGTGACGTTGATGACTGGTGACGACGACTGGTGATGACGTATTGCGGAAATGCGCGGAATTTCAGGGGCGTATCCCAGTAAATACCAGAGACAAATTTAGCATAATTTCGAATAAAATTTTAATATGTTTATAATTTATTATGCAAAAACGACCAGAGCTCAATGATATAAGATATATATGTTCTGACAAATATTCAAATTTACAAAATCATGTCACAATACCTTTAAATACAGTGAGAGATGGAGCCTGCCTGACATGTAGTGGTAACTCATTCCACAGTCTTGGCCCTGCAACAGAGAGAACCCTGTCACCTCTGAGCTTAAAACGAGTGCCTAGAACCAATAAAAGCATCTGGTCTGCTGACCTCAGAGAGCACTGTGGCAGATAGGAGGGGGCATAACTGTTCAGAGATTTGAAAACATACAGAATGATTTTAAAATTAATTTGAAAGTGAACCGAGAGCTAGTCAAGAGAGGTAGACTTTGTTTTGTATTTTCTTCAAAAGTTAATTAAATATACATTAAAAAATAGGTTTCAAGCCAACCAATCAAGTTTGGCTTGAAACTCAGCAGTGAAGTCTACCTGTGGGACATAGATGTATCTGGTTGGCAGGTTGTAGACTGACGAAGTCCTCTGGATGGGGGACAAAAGGTTTATCACGTAAAGAAACTGATCCAGATGACACGAGTTAACCTTTCTTTTTTTTTTTATTAAAAAATTGTTTCCTGAAAGTTTAATCCAGATCCATCTATCGGTTGATGAGTTTTTTTGCTAACAAATAAAGTTGACTATAGTTATTGGCAAAATTTTAGACAAAAAAAAAATCTTTCACAGCATGCTACTACTCCAAATATAGGTTGGGGATCAGTCTCAGCAACTACCAACATTTGGACCAGTATTCTTAAAATTGACATAATTTTTCCATTTTTTCAAGGTCTGTTGGCTGTGGCAGCCATCTTGACCTGTCGACTCCTTCCAGGCAGGCAGCCACAGCCAAAGTGGTTCAAGACATCAAAGTTCATGCTCAATCATCCAGATACAAAATCCAATAATTGTCAATCAGGTCATTGGGACTGTTTCTTTTTATGTGGAAACATGTTTCACCCTTTATCCGGAGAGCTTCATCATCTGTAGATGTACATCCAATGATTACTTTCTGCAAGGTTCATTAAAATGTGCAGGAGATGTTTTTGTAACAGTCAGACACACAAACTTTCAAATGCACACGCAACCAGATAAAAAAAAAAAGTGCAATAGAGCTGTTGGACAATTTAATTATCTTGTCATCAACTCAATAAATACATAAGCCACACAGGAAAGTAAAATATCTTTCCTAGCCCAGGTTTACTCTTGCAAGATGGAGCAGCAGTTGAAAAACAAGCATCAAGATGTTACATGGTGCTTCGTCTCACAAGGTCTGCTCAGATAGAAAGAGTTAAAAGCTTAAATACCCGTTAGACAGAGGTGAGGTCAAGACACCTGTGCTTCACAGCACACAGTAGTTGAAGGCGTCAGAGTTTATCAGGTGAATGGCTCCATGCTTCTGCAGGCTCCACTTCGCAAAGACAAAACAACTTTAAAGGTGCTATGTGTAACTTTCTGTAGAGCACAAAACTTAGAAATATTTTCAACAGGCAAAGCATTCTGATCCCTCCCCCTCAGAGCCATATATGGCTCTGCCCCCCTTGCTCTGCTGAAATTCAAATTCAAGCTCTGTTTTTATTGGCTGATTACAAACTCTGTTTTTATTGGCTGGTTACAAACTCTGTTTTTATTGGCTGGTTAACGGCGGGTCACTCTGTGTTTTTAGTGTTTTTATAAATGCTGATAGAGAAGCAAGGGGACTATAGTTTTTTTCAGAGATTACTTTGTCTAACACCAGTCTGTCAGTAGATAGTGACAGAGTGAAGAAATATGTTAAAAATATATTGTTAGAAAAGTTACAGACTGCACTACAAAGTTACATAGTGCAGCTTTAATGCACACACATGGTTTATATAACATTTGACGTTAGTAAGTGGAAAAACGTCCATGACCTTTACATCTCCATCAAGAGCAATTAGACTCCATTTTATGTCAATTTCTAAAGAAGAAAATATGACTGTATGTAAAAATAAACTAAAAAATATTTCAGCTTGAGGTAGTCCTTTTTATTCAATAAACTCAAATAACTAAACAACTTTCTGAACTTGCCTGAATTATCTGCACATATAAACCGATTTGTTTCAGCTGTTTCTATTTTATAATTTTTACAACATTTTTAAGTGGTGCACTCTAGAGAGATATATATATTTGATGTTCTGCAACAACAGGGACTTGAAACAGCTTAGATTAAGGTTATCCTCCACATTCTCATTTGTTAAAATGGCATTGCAGTGTGGGTGGACATTAAAGATTCATGCAAACAGCTGTTTTTGTCTACAGGACTGCACGTAGCGCAGCTGAGGGCCTACATCTGAAAGCAGGGAGGCCTGGAGGAGCAGAATTTTGAAGAACATTGCATGCAATTAGGACTACTTAGTTTCTGGGAGGTTATCCAGAAAGGCCTGTGCTGATTTATAGAAATCATGGAAGCCAATAGCTGATTTATAACTGCTTATTTTTTTATGTTTGAATGTTTGCAACAAGGACAGTTGCATTTTGCATGACAAGTTGCAAATATATTTTTGTGTAAACTGTCTTCTAGGCCTTGTACTAATTTGTTGCACACCTTTGCCCACTTTGTACCGACCTTGACAGTCGACCCACTTTTTTTCCCCAACAGGTGCACAAATCAAAGTTGCAAGTTCACAGGTATTGCAACATGTCTACCTTCATATTAAAGTCTGACGAGACCGTTGAGCAAACTGTTAAAACACTGCCAAGACTAAAGTGGATCATTGCTACATTAAACCAACTACAAGCTCTAAATTAGAGGTTCACATCAAAAATAGTATACAAGCTTTTACACGGCCATTAGTTTTGCTTTACGCTGTCCTTTCAAAGGAATTCTGTTGTTGGTAGCAAACAAAAATAATGCCAGTAGAAGTTAGTAACATTTTTGGCAGGAACATAAAAGGTTCAATCATATTGTTATTATAATTGTTGTTATCTACCTGGATGATTGAGCTTACAAACCTTTTTCTGAATCATTTTCACCTTGGTTGTCCTCGAGCTTGTTCTGTGAGTAACAAGTTGGCCATCTGGCCTAAAACATTTGATTGTTGTACATGATCAGGGGTCTGCAACCTGCGGCTATGGAGCCACACGTGGCTCTTTGGCCCCTCCGCAGCGGCTCTTTCAAGCTTTGACCAAACATAAAACTGAATTTTATAGGATGTTGTACCCACAACAAAAAAGACTAGTTTTTGCTGTTTTTCTGTCATTTCCTTTGCAAATATGTGGACACTAGTACAAATACACAGAGTAAATTATACTCCTTTAACTTTATGCTTTTTTCTTCTTTAAAGTAGGATACTCAATTTCTCCACAATTAAAAAACAACAACACATAAGCCTTAACTGTTCATTGTTTGTTTTGCAAAAAAAAAAAATTATTTCTTTTACAAGAGTCCAGCCTTCTGTGATAGACTTGCAACCTGGATATGAGCACCAGTGATCCCCCACAACCCAGAAAGTAAAAAGCAAGTAAAGATAATGGATGGATGGAATCCAGTCTTTTCTTTTGTCTCAAAATGGAAAAATATCAATAAATGTTAACAATCATTAGATGTTTTTAGTTTTATAACTTAACGCCCACTGGCCAGAAAACCTCCCTCTAACAAACTTAAAGTGGACCATGGGCCACCAGTTGATAATGACAACTGCAGTGAGTTTTGCAGCTCTGGACACATTTAATGTCAGAGAGTCAGAGTCAGAGAGTCTTTATTGTCATTTGCACCGCATGTGGTACATGAGATGAAAACGAGATTATGTACACGAGGTCCCAGTTACATCCAACAACAATGAAAGAGAAAAACAGTAATAACATCTAGAACTAAGAAAAACATCAACTAGTAATACACTAAGCCTAATATAGTGGGAATAAACAGCAGCACGAACATGAGTTTGTATGAGCAGATGGTCACAGATGAATACAGCAACAAGAAAACAGATCAGCATCAGCACAATGTGATATTTTGCAGTGTTTATTTTTATTTTATTTTTATTTATTCATGAGTCTAACAGCCTCAGGGTAGAAGCTGTTCCTCAGTCTAGTGGTTCTACATTTGATGCTCCTCAACCTCCGTCCTGAGGGGAGTGGGGCAAAGAGTGAGTGTGCTGGGTGAGTGAGGTCTTTCATGATGCAGGTGGCTCTTTTCCTGCATCTGGAGGTGTAAATGTCTGTGATGGTGGGGAGACTGACTCCAACAGACTTCTGTGCAGCCTTCACCACTCTCTGTAGAGCTTTCCTCTCTTCAACTGTGCAGCCTCCATGCCACACGTTGATGCTGGAGCACAGGACGCTCTCCACTGCACACCTGTAGAACGAGGTGAGAACTGGGCTGCTCAGACCAGCTCGTCTCAGCCGTCTGAGGAAGTAGAGTCTCTGATGACCTTTCTTGATCAGGCTGGTGGTGTTGTTGCTCCAGCTGAGGTTATCATTCATGTGTACACCCAAGTATTTGTAGCTGGAGACCACTTCCACTGCAGACCCACCTATTTTCAGTGGGGCATGGTTGTGTTTGTTCCTTCTGAAGTCCACAATCATCTCCTTTGTCTTCTTCACATTCATGTGAAGATTGTTCTCTTTGCACCAGCTCTCCAGGTGTTCCACCTCCTGTCTGTAGCTGGACTCATCATTGTTTGTAATGCATCCCACCACCGCTGTATCATCTGCAAACTTAACAATATGACAGCCTGGAAGTGTGGCTGTACAATCATATGTGAGCAGAGTGAACAGAAGGGGGCTCAGCACACATCCCTGAGGAGAGCCAGTGCTGAGGGTTATGGTGGAGGAGGAGAAGTTGTGGATCTTCACGGACTGTGGTCTGTCTGTTAAGAAGTCTAGTACCCAGTTACAAATAGAGGGGCTTAGTCCAAGTGTAGATAGTTTGTCTATCAGAGTTTGGGGGATCATGGTGTTGAAGGCAGATGTGAAGTCCACAAAGAGCAGACGCACGTATGAGTCCTTCTGATCCAGGTGGGTGAGAGCAGTGTGGACCACGGAAGAAATGGCGTCCTCTGTTGATCGGTTCTCACGGTATGCGTATTGATGAGGGTCCTCGTTGATGTTGACGGTTGCCTTGATGTGGGACATGACCAGTTTCTCAAAACATTTATGCCCCTTTTCCACTTGTTGGCCCGGCTCGGATGTGACGTCATATTTGCGTGCCAAGCGCGCGTTGGAGAGCATTTCCACCTAACAGATGCGCGGCGCCGCGCCAAGATTCCGGCCTCATCTCAGAGCAGGTCCGAGGCCGGCTGGCCCCGAACCGTGAGGAGGAGGCTGGACTGAGTTTGAGGAAGTGGCTGCCGTGAGGGAGCAAAACACCGAAGGACTTTACAAGATTAACACGGTAAAAACAATTATTTGTATTAAAAATTACATCACACATGTGTCTTAAGCCGAACTATTCCTTAATAATTCCACGTTGTTGTCAAAACGGCAGGATTTAAAAAAGTAGTTTCGCCACGTGCACGCGCGCGCCCGCGCGCGCGCACGTGAGCCGTCTTTATTTCTATAATGTAGCTAAATAAACGCTTTAAAAAATATAGTTCATAGCTGACGTTATATCAAGAGGGTGCTTGAGCTTAACAGTTCCTTAATAATTTCACGTTGTGGTCAAATCAGCTGGATTTAACAAAGTAGGTCGACACATGCACATCACATGCACGCGCGGGTGGGGTCGATCGGCGTTCTTTGTTTTAAATGTAGCTAAATAAAAGCTTAAAAAATATATTTCATAGCTGCTTTATACCACGAGGGTTCCTCAGGTTAACAAGTCCTTAATAATGTCACGTTGTGGTCAAATCTGCTGGATTTAAATTGATTTGTTTTGACTAATTCCAAACCTATCACATGTGCTTCGAAAATAAATTATTAAAAAATCGAATTTTAATTCAAATAACTCCAACAGCTTACAGTATGCACATAAACATGTAGTGATTACACTCTGTTGGTTTGAAAAATATCTGCTTTGTGGTTTCTGAGATATAAGATATGTGTTAAATACTAGTAGAAAAAAAAAGCTAGGTCGACACACTTATGTCTATTAAAAATCGAATTTTAATTCAAATAACTCTAACAGCTTACAGTGTGTATATAAACATGTAGTGATTACACTGTGTTGGTTTGAAAAATATCTGCTTTGTGGTTTCTGAGATATTTGATATATGTATATATATCTTACATATATCTTATAAAAGATATCTACATATAAAACAGTTTCTAGACTGAATTACCGGTAACCATGTTTTTCTTTTTTTTTACAGTTAAGACGAAGAAGTCAACACCAGAATTTATCAACTTGTGTCTTCTGGAGGAAGCACATGAGACAACAGGAAAAAAATCATTTAGGTGGATGCAGTATTTATTTTTGTGCTTTTTTCACTTCTTAGTTTTCATAATAAACATTTTATTTCTTAAGTGGTGTCATTGAACAATAATTTCCTACACATATTTTACAATGTTAAGTGTCTACAGTATAGTGTTTGTTTAAAAACATACTGGAAGTTAAGAATATTACACAATATTATTGTGGGCGACCGTGGTGTAGTGGTAATGGCAGTCGACCCCTGATCGGAAGGTTGGAGGTTCGAATCCCGCATCCGCCCACCATGTGTTGTGTGTCCCTGGGCAAGACACTTAACCCCGAGTTGCTCCCGGTAGGTCTGGATGGCGCCTTGCAAGGCAGGCTACCACTACCGGTGTATGAATGTCTGAATGAATGGGTGGATGGCTGGTATTGTAAAGCGCTTTGGGGCTCCTCACAGGGGGCTGGAAAGCGCTATATAAATAAGCTCCATTTACCATTCAATATTTTCCATTTGCATTTGACCTTTAAAGAATCATAAGAAAAAGATTATTAGATTTGAACAGCCATCCATCCATCCATCCATCCATCCTTCCTGTTGTCGTGTCATGAGTAGTGCAGCAGCTTTTGCCAGGATGCACAGATGTCAACATGAACCCATCCATCCATCCATCCATCCATCCATCCATCCTGATGTCGGGTTGTGGGTGCAGCAGCTTTTCCAAGGATGCACAGACGTCGCCATCAACCCCGATGAAGCTGTTCTTGGATGCCCAAACGAGTTTCCTGATCAACAAACATTTAATTATTAATACTTTGTTTTTACGTTTAAAGAAACATGCTTTTAATGTTTATGGGACAGTTTAAACCAAATTATCCATTTGCATTTGACTTTGAATTAGCCCTGACAAAATATTACCGTTTAAATTTAATGAAATACAAACATTTAATATTACCTTACTGTAAAAATAGTTTAACTGATTACAGGGCAGTGTGATCAATGTGTTAAGCAATGTTAACAGGAACCTTGTGCATATATGAGAATAATCTTTATTATAAAGAAACAAAATGGAAAACACAGGGGTTTAAAACAAGCTGAAAAGTCTATAAAGTAAGATCAGAGCATTAAATAGCTCAAGGGACATTACCGCCAACAGGTGGTGAGACAAGGTTCTGCAGGGTGTTCTTCTTCTAACGTCTAGTGGTGGCTAGTAAATAGCTTGAGGTAACACTACCGCCACCACGTGGTAGGACGAGTGAGATTCTACACCCCGCCCACAGAAGGGCTGCAGTAAGTGAATGGAAACAAAACCGTGCATGTGAGCCGATCCTAACTGGACCAGACCGGACCAGACTGGGCCGCTCTGGGCCGGTAGTGGAAAAGGGGCATTAGCGACTATCGGGGTGAGGGCCACCGGTCTATAGTCATTCAGACCAGTCACTGTGGAGCTCTTTGGGACTGGGATGATGGTCGCGGTCTTCAGGCAGGTGGGAACTAACTCCAGTGCAAGTGAGGTGGTGAAGATGTCAGCCAGCACCTCACAGAGCTGGTCCGCACATTCCTTCAGAACTTTCCCTGGGATGTTGTCTGGTCCGGTTGCTTTATGAGGATTAATCTTTCTGAGACTGCCTCTCACTTCTGCTGCGGACACCCTGAGATGCTCTTCATCTGGTGATGAGGTGAGTCTGGTGCTAGCAGGTCTGTTTGGATCATCAAAACGTGCATAAAACTTATTGAGGGCATCAGGCAGAGATGGGTCCCTGGGGCATTGTTTGTTTTTGCCTTTGTAATCTGTTATGCATTTAATACCCTTCCACATGCTCCGTGGGTCTTGTGAGGTGAACTGTCCCTCGATCCTCTGTGCATACGTGGCCTTGGCCTTCTTAATGCCATCCTTCAGTTCATTCCTGCTTTTCCTCAGCTCCACTTTATCTCCTGACTTGAATGCAGTGTCTCTGGCTGCTAACAAGGCGTGAACTTCTCTATTTAACCAGGGTTTCCGGTTTGGGTAGGATTTCACATATTTTTTTATGGATACATTCTCAGAGCATGTACTGATGTAACCCAGGACTGAGGAAGCGTACAGATCCATGTCCACTGAACTTCCATCAGTAGCTGCTTCCCTGAAAACAGACCAGTTTGTCCTCTCAAAACAGTCTCTCAACAAGGGGGAACTATCTTGAGGCCAGATTGTTATTTGTCTTTGTTCCGGCTTGGACCGCCTGAGTGGGGGGAGTTCTCTTGGCGCCAGGATCAGAGAGTCGTGGTCTGAAGATCCGAGCGCTGGGCGTGTCTTCGCCGTGTATGCCCCCTTTACATTTGTGAAGACTTGGTCGAGCGTTTTATCTCCTCTCGTTGCTGTGAAGACATTCTTATTGAAGGCTGGGAGGGACACTTGGAGATCTACGTGATTGACGTCCCCGCAAACAATGAAAAGCCCCTCAGGATATTTACACTGCAGCGAGGTGAATAAGTCATGAATCTCTCCCTGGGCGTCGTTAGCATTAGCATCGGGTGCTATGTAAATAACGCTAATGTAGTGAACAAAGGAGCAGAAATGGCTCTTTTGATCCTAAAAGTTGCAGACCCCTGGTCATGATGATTGATTGTTTTGGATGGGTGTGTTTTGCACATGTTAAAAGACTACTTTTAAGCTTCCAACAGGAGGTTGGCTTGAAACACGGCATTGAAGGCTACCTATGGGACAGATCTGGTTGGCAGGCCGCAGACTGATGAAGTCCTCCGGATGGGGGACAAAACGTTTCTCACTTAAAGGAACTGGTCCAGATGATATGATTGAACTTTTTTGTTGTTGTCTACCTGGATGATTGAGCTTAAAAACCTATTTCTGGCAAGAGTTTTATAATATTTATGTCAAAACAACCTTAAAATGAAATGTATAGGCAATGTATGCGTTTATATATACAGTATTCGCAGTTGTATAAACCGCTAAAAGAATTTGAGGATTTTTTTTTTAATGATTGTAAATTGAAAGTACGTTTTTGCTGTGGGTCTGATTGGGCTAGCTAATATTAGTTAGCTGATGTGATCATCTCCACAGCTTAGTGTGTTGCCTTTAAAGGAGAAATGTAATCAAATCTGAAAAAATCGATATAACAAGAATTTCATATAGTAAACAACACACATAAACATACTTAGTATGCTTTTTTCAAGTCAGTAGCTTAAAGAAATAGTTTTTTACATTTTTCCTGCTACATGCCGAAGTGCAGTGATTTCTGTAGTAATTTTCTGGACGCACTTTTATGACACAATTAAGACCTCCTTTGCTATCTTACAATAACACTGAAGCTATAAACCCATCATTACTGTCCTCTCTGTCTGTCATTTAAAATGGAAGCAGAAGACTTTTTTGAATCTGAAGGATATCACTTTAGTTTGTCAAAAACAGTTTGGTGATTTAGTGCATTAATGGGCATTTCTATCCTGGAAATACGAATAGCCGTGCGTTAGCCGCCGCATGCTAACGTTAGCATGCTAGCGCCGTATGCTAACGTGGAAGTGGGGGTGTTGAAAATGTCCTGAAACAGTTACCAATGTCTTGTTAAGCTCTGTCTTCCCCAGAACATAGTAGGATCTAAAATGATTTTTAAAGATGAAGGAGCAAGTTGAAACATGCTGTCTCCCTCCTTGCTAGCAGGCTCCATTGGGAGCTGCCTGGCTAACTAACTACGGTGGCCCTACACGGCCAAAATTCTACAGCGGCCGAATGCACAGGAGCGGTAAAAATACAATATAAAATTTTAAAAAAGTTTTAAAATCGATTTTGGGGCTTTTAGAATAGATTCTGAATCGCCAGGACTAAGAATCTTGATTCTTTAAAAAATAGATTTTTTTTGCTGCATCCATAATTGCTACACACTGAAACCTTTTTGTCCACAACTAGATACACACACTAATATTACTGTATGAGGGACGACTCGTTGCACTGCCTACGTCATATTCAGGGGACGGAGAGCAGGCAGGAGGAGGGGGGTCAAAAACACCAGATGAGAATTTTTTCACTTTGCAAAGTCTAAATTTGAGTTAGGATGACATTTTTGACTTGTGAAAATTTCTCAACAAGCTTATTTTATGCTTTTCATTAGAATACTATTAGCTTAAAAACACTTTTCATTTCTCCTTTAAAAAGGTTTCATATTTAAAATATGTTCTAATGGTTCATGCAAACATTATTCTTGAAGCCTTTACATTTAGCAGCTGTCAAGTTCAAATTCCATGGGTATTTTGGCAGTCCGTCCATCCATTATCTTATCTGCTTCTACCTTTAGGATGCCCATGTTCAGCAGCTACTGTGCGAGAGGCAGGGGACACTTTGGACAGGTCAAGTCCATCACAGGGACACACAGAGACAAGCAAGACAAACAATCATTCACTCTCTCACTCACACCTAGAGACAATTTAGAGTTACCAATCAGCCTTACATGCATGTTTTTGGTCTGTGGGAATAAAGTAGAGTACCCATTGAAAACCTATGCATGCACGGCAAGTACATGCAAACTCTACCTGGATTCAATCTGGCAACCTTCTTGCAGAAAGACACCATCTCTACCAACTCCCTACCATACCATCTGTTTTGACAGTAACACTTAGAAATTTCTGCAAGACATGTCAGACGGCATCAGATGTTTTGCAGCTAGCGGCTGTTGCTTCCTTTTGCAAAATAAACTTTTACACTAAGAATCATGTTATACATAATCAACAACAGTCTAAAGCTTTTTAAAATAACGTTTGCATTAGTTCTATGACCGTTTGTAAAAAAATTTTTTAGCAAAGCAATCAACTGCTTTAGTCTTGGCGCTAGTCATTCATCAGCCCTATTAGACATACACAATTTTTCCGAACTAAGACCATTCAAAAATCTTATCTACAACTGGTAAGATATTAATTGTTTATAGCTTTTCCTCTGAACCTCATTTCAAACTGTATGAACAATCACTTTGATATTTCTACATCTACTTGCCTTTTAATGTTTAATAGTTTCAGATGTGGTTGATTTTGATGATTCAAAACATGGCAATTTTTTTGCTAAGTTAATGTGCTTACTAATCAATCAGTTCACCTCTTGAGAACAGGAAGTAGTATCACATGATCACCTTAATTAAAGTTACGAGATATACAGTCTCTGAAGAGACTATAGGAATTCAAATTCCCAGCCTATTAATGAAAAACAATTTTAAAATATATTTAACCCAAATACATTTCAAAAATATCCTTTAGTTCCCTTTCAGTTCGGTCTCTCGGTGCAACATACTTGCTATGGGAATTGCGCCCCCGCGCGATTACCTTAAGGAATACAATCACGCCTTTTATGGCAGGGGGCGTCACCCCGCGTCAGAGGTATCGTCTTTCAGGTACTTAAGCGACTGACGCCCCTCCATCTTTCTCTTTTTGCCCTTCAACTCGCTGAATCACCTGAACATTGCGGGACCTCTCTGTTGTCGCGTCGCTTGATTGAGGTGAGCTTGCTCCCTACACTGAGCGTAGAGAGAAAATTTCCCTGCGTACTGCTGGGCTGGCGAAAGCTAGTCCAGCATTTTTCTACTTACCCGAAGTTTTCTTCTCTTCCGCAGCTTCGCTCGACGACGCTAACTGCGTCACAACCTTCTGCTAATCTAACTAGCAGTCTACTAGCGAAAGCAAGACGACGGAGAAGACGGCTTCGAACAAAAGGAAACTATAGTTTCCTTTTGACGAGAAGAGTAGAAGTTGGTCCTATAGGACCAACTTCTACTCTTCTCGTCTCCGGACATGGCTCCCGAGAAGGGAAAGCGGAGGACAAAGAAGAAGAAAACCAGGATGACTAGTCCTCGCTCGCGCCCATGCCCCAGCGGCTGCGGCTACTCCCTTTCGGCGATGGACACCCACGAGGCCTGTCCTGTCTGCCTAGGGATCCTGCACGCGAGGAAAGCGCTGGAATCCCCCGACTCCTGCCCCACTGTCGTCGAATGACTGTCACAGTGAGGAAACGCCGCACGGACACGTTGGCAAAATCTATGGCAAGGACTACGGCGATGAAGGTCGCACGTCGCACTAACCTGCCTGCTCCAGAACTGGAGCCTGAAAACGTGGACCTGGAGTGCAGTGGCCGGGTCGGGGAGGACAACGCGTCGGACTCCTCTCTTGCTGTCGAAGACTCGACGCCAGAAGTGTCCGACATAGACGCCGAATATGGTGACAAGGGAGAAACTGTTCACTCCTCCCAGAACCTGGCGCAGAACCTTCCGGAACCAGACTTGTCGGTGCCTGCCCTGTTCGACCTGTGCCATAGGGCCGCTGATGCTCTGCAGGTCACCCCACGCCTCGCCAACAGGCTACGAGGCTGGCGGGAAACTATTTCTACGCGAAGCAACCACCAACGTCACAGAAAAGGCAAATTTTTCCTGACTTTCTAACGGAACTCAAACGCTATCATGCTACCATTGTCCCGACTCTTGGATGTTGCGGGAATGGAGGCTCTGGGCCTTGCCAGCGCAACCCCAATAGAGGAGTCTCTGGCGGCTCACCTGGCCCCCACAGCCACTGGGATGAAACCAACGCTGCCCAGCAAAGCCTGTTGCGCTTCGGAGAAACAACTCGAGAGGTGCTACAAGGCCCAAGGCCTCGCGGCTCCCACAATGAATACGTCGAGCATGGTACAGGCCTACCTGGCGGAAAAACTACAGGATATCCAGGTAACAAAGGATGAGCAAGCCACAACCGAGGCCATAGAGGAGGCCCGCCGTACCTCTGACCTCGTGCTCAGCATGATGGGGACAGTAGCTATTTCCTAGGGCAAAGCAATGGCAGAAATAGTTGTCGCCCAGCGCCATCTTTGGCTAACGCTGTCGGACCTCCTGGAAAACCAGAGGTCCACCTTCCTACAGCACCCGATAGAGTCGACGGGACTCTTCGGAAGAGCCCTGGAACGTGTCCAGACAAGGCTGGAACAAAGACGCAAACAAGCGGATGCCCTCCGCAAGGGTTTGCCAAGGAAAAGATTTGCCCCACCAACGGAAAACACGCGTACTCTCCCATGAAAGAGACCCGCTGGGGACTGTGAGGCTTCGTAGTACCGTCCGAGTGCTGCTTCGACCTCTTCCTACGGAAACCAGTTCCGGACCTGATGAACCAGGACGAACTGATAATTTTACAGGTTCGTCCGCCCACGAGGTACGGGAACCTAACTTTCTGGTCCCAGTCTCTGCTCATAGAGAATCACGAGGAGCTGGTGACATGTGTGCGCGCACCAAACATGACTCGCCTACTGTATATGTAAACAAAACAGACACTGTTTCAGACATGTACAAAAATAAAAGTACCAAAGCACAGACTGCCCTGGTTCTTGACTCGAGTCCCATTTTTATAAAACCCAGACCTCACGGTCGAACTATGAACCACAGCAAGATACACGAGATTCGCCGGAAACGGCCTGGTCTCGCGATATCTTCTGTTGGGCCGAGCAGCCTGCTCGAAAAGGTACGAGAGGGGTCAAAGGTCACCCCCTTAGACCTGAGACATGAGGAGCTACAATTCAACATGCCATCCAGGCTCAGCGCGCATGCACAGGCTTGGGAGGCATGTTTACTAAATGATTGGGTTATGACAACAATACGTCACGGGCTCAAGTTGCAGTTCTCAAAGAGACCGCCCTGTTTCTCAGGGGTGTTGCAATCTAAGATCAACCTTGCACACGTGCACGTGCTGAGGGAAGAAGTTTCAACAATGCTGAAAAAGGGAGTGATTAGTTTGGTCTCAGGATGCAAACTACGCTCCGGACACTACAGCAAGTACTTCCTGGTGCCAAAAAAGGACCGTTCCTTGAGACCGATTCTGGATCACAGGACTCTCAATAAAATAATTAAAACTTTCAAGTTCAGGATGCCTACACTGCGGCAAGTTCTCCAGTCTGTGAGACCAGGAGATTACACATGTACATTGGATTTGAAAGATGCCTATTTCCATAAAGGCGTTGTTATGATCCAGCGTGGTGTGGGAGGGGGTGAGTCCATTAGTGCAGACGGACATTCAGAGACACGAGGAAAAAGTCAAAAATACTTTAATAACAAAAACTCAAAAGCTCAACTGTGGCTTAATACAAAAACTTCAACACGAGGAGTTGTACTCACAAAAACCAAGGAGCTGCAAAGAACACGACACACCAGGGTAGGAAGATGAATGGCCCGACAAAGACATGCACACAAATGCAAACTTATATACACAGACTAATTACCTAAATCATACACACCTGAGACAGACAACATGCAAGACAAGGAGACGACCACCAGAGGGAGCCACATCCTTACAGTACCTCCCCCTCAAAGACGCCCCCAGGCGTCCCCAAGGAACACCCCCAACAACCAGGGCGGGCACGAAGGAGAACACAGGGACAGGGGAACAGGACAAGGGACAAAAAGCTAAACACAAAGCAAAAACATACAAAAACCAGACTTAAACAAAGTACCAAACCCAGAAAACTAACAAGCGTCAAAACGTAGAAACGTCAACGGACGTAGTGACGTCATCGGACATTGGACGTAGTGACGTCATCGGACGTGGAGACGTCATCGATGTGGGGACCCTCCATCGATGCGGAGGCGTCGGAAGAGCGAGGACCCTCTGCAGCAGTGATGTCACCGGCGCGAGGACCCTCCGAAGACAGAGGTGTCACCTGGCGCGGGAAACCCTTGCAGACGTCGAGGCTTCAGCGGCGTGAGGACCCTCCGAAGCGAGTAGAGGCGTCATCAGTGCGTGAACCCCCTGTAGACGCTGAGGCATCAGCGGCGCGAACACCCACGAAGCAGAGGCGTCCCCAGCGCGGAGACCCTCCGAAGAACAGTAGAGGCGTCATCCTCGGCGCGGGGACCCCCTGGAAGGCGAAGAGGCGAACAGCGGCGCAGGACCTCTGCAGACGGCGAAACCTCAGCGGCGCACTCCGGCACCAGACGGCGAGGAAAAAACAGAACGGGCAGGTGAGAAAAATAAAGTCTGAACTGGGTGTGATC
Organism: Garcialebias charrua; assembly: GCA_038048925.1. Lineage (NCBI taxonomy): Eukaryota > Metazoa > Chordata > Actinopteri > Cyprinodontiformes > Rivulidae > Garcialebias > Garcialebias charrua. The sequence goes on from JBBPBX010027989.1 coordinate 16,758, forward strand.
CATGTACTGATGAAACAGAGACTGCAGGAGGTGGAAAAACTACGGAGACTGCAGCAGGCATAAGAGCGGCCGCAGGAACTGCAGCTGCAGGGACCACGTTTGTGACGGCTGCTCCCTTCGAGCGGAAACCGTCACCTTCTGCCTCTGGAAGTTCCGCCCGCTGGACTCACTGTTTATGGTCGGGCCATTACTGTTATGATCCAGCGTGGTGTGGGAGGGGGTGAGTCCATTAGTGCAGACGGACACTCAGAGACACGAGGAAAAAGTCAAAAATACTTTAATAACAAAAACTCAAAAGCTCAACTGTGGCTTAATACAAAAACTTCAACACGAGGAGTTGTACTCACAAAAACCAAGGAGCTGCAAAGAACACGACACACCAGGGTAGGAAGATGAATGGCCCGACAAAGACATGCACACAAATGCAAACTTATATACACAGACTAATTACCTAAATCATACACACCTGACAGACAACATGCAAGACAAGGAGACGACCACCAGAGGGAGCCACATCCTTACAGGCGTGTGGAGGAGACACAGAAAGTTCCTCCATTTTGCATTTGAAGGTAACGCTTATGAATTCAAAGCCTCACCCTTCGGTTTAAAGACTGCTCCGCGTACATTTACTAAATGTCTGGATGCATCCCTGACCCCTCTTAGGAATCAAGGACTCAGGGTCTTGAATTACTTGGACGACTTGCTAATTCTGGCTGGAAGCAGAAAGCAGGTGCTGTCACACTCCCTTAAGGTGATCTCTCACCTGGAGTCTCTTGGTTTTGTCATAAACCTACAGAAAAGCGATCTGACTCCATCACGGGTTACCGTATTTCTGGGTGTACAGATTGACACTGTCCAATACAGAGCATGGCTCTCGAAGGAAAGAGTCTCCTCCATTCGCCATTGCCTGGGAAGATTTAAACTGGACCAACGAGTCTCTGTGAAAACCTGCCAACGCCTGTTGGGCCTCTTGGCGGCAGCCATTCCTTGTGTGCCACGTGCATTATTGAAAATGCGGGCCATACAGGTATGGTTTAACCAACAAATACAACCCGCTCTGCCCAAACAAACAGAAAAGGTTAAAATAGACCCAGAGTGTCTAAAGGCCCTGGAACCTTGGAGAGATCCGTCCGTTTTCACGGAAGGGGTCTCACTGGGAAGGGTGTCGTCCCGTGTAGTCATCACGACGAACGCCTCAAAAACAGGATGGGGAGCGATCTGCAGGAACCAGAACGCCCGCGGCCTTTGGAACAAGCAGGAAGCCAAATTACATATTAACTTCCTGGAATTACTGGCCGTATTCCTGTCATTAAAATACTTCTTCAGTAAAGGTCTTGTTGCCGGACATCATATCCTGGTAAAATCAGATAACAGGATCACGGTGTCCTTCATCAACAGAGAGGGAGGGACCAGGTCCCGGGCCCTCCTCGATCTGACACGGAGGATGCTCACGTGGTATGCTCCAACAATTCTGTCACTTAGGGCGACTCATGTCCCTGGTGATCTGAATTATGGAGCAGATGCCCTTTCAAGAGGGCCTCTGTTGGCGTCGGAATGGAGCCTGAACCGACGGATCGTGGAACAGGTATGGTCACGTTTCGGCAGAGCCTCTGTGGACCTGTTCGCCTGCAAAGTTAGCTCACACTGTGACCTCTATTTCTCCCTGAAGGAGACAGATGCTCCGTTAGGGATAGACGCTCTGGCACATGATTGATAGACGCTCTGGCACATGATTGGCTAGCAGGAGTGCTCTACTACGCCTTTCCACCTGTCCCTCTGATCGGGGCGACAGTGGAACGGGTAAGACGGGGAGCCCTCTCCTTGATCCTCATAGCTCCCAGATGGCCACAGAAACCGTGGTTTCCGGAGTTGATCTCAATGTTGTCAGGAACACCATGGCAATTGCCTCCTCATAGGGACCTACTGACTCAGGCACATGGACAACTTCTACACCCACGTCCAGGGTTGTGGCAACTCTCAACCTGGCCTCTGAGAGGTACTGGCTGAAAGCCTAAGGCTTTGGCTGCTTTGTCCCGACACAAGCAGCAATAACATTCACAAGGGTTTCCCTTGATGTTTATGTTTTTTGCCTGGGAGACATATAATGGAAAGGTTTCCCCTCTCCTTGACTGATCTCCAACATCAGGATGGGCTCCACTTGTCAGTCGGGCCGTAAAAAAAAAAAAACAAAGAGGAAAACATTGCTCCTCCTGCTCAAAGGGAAACAGGAGTCGATGAGTACTCACGCTACTGGAGCACGCTTGGGCTGTTTCTAGTTAGTGTTATATATATAAATGGTCATGTGAGACATCATGTGAATGTCTCTCACATTTGGCCTTTTTCCTCTTGGCATCTGCTCTCTGCATTCCTTGTAGTAAGCAGCTAAGAGATGCCCGTCCCTTAGGATGGAGGTTCTCACATGCATTTTGCTGAGCATTTCAAGGGCGTGAATGAATTACGTTCCCATAGCAAGTATGTTGCACCGAGAGACCGAACTGAAAGGGAACTGAAAGTTATGCACCATAACTCATGTTCCCTGAAGGAAGGGAACGAGGTGCAACATAGCTGGCCCTTTTCAATGCTGAAAGCTCGGTGAAGTGCAATTTCTGAGAAAGATGGAGGGGCATCAGTCGCTTAAGTACCTGAAAGGCGGTACCTCTGACGCGGGGTGACGCCCCCTGCCGTAAAAGGCGTGATTGTATTCCTTCAGGTAATCGCACGGGGGCGCAATTCCCATAGCAAGTATGTTGCACCTCGTTCCCTTCCTTCAGGGAACATGAGTTATGGTGCATAACTTTCAGTTTTTCCTAATACAACCATGTGCTGTACGGCGAGTCTGCTACGACACCAGAATGAGATGTGTAAGTAGAAAAAGAGTGAGTTCAAATAGGTCAAATTAGTAATTTCCATACAATGTTTTGCTTGACATTTGCCCGCCTGTTGAGTAGTGAAGCAGCACACTCGTAGAAAGGCTTGAGAGGAAGGCGCGGATGTATTTCAGCTGACATTTTTAGGTTCTTTCACAATAGATACAGTGATAATGTATGATATTTGCCAAGAGCAGTGCAGCCACCAAATGCAAAGGCCAAGTTATGGGTGTTCTGCATCAAGCTCATACTGTATTCACCGCAAACGTGTCGCTGTTATCATTTGCTTTCCCCTCCCGCGCCCCCTGTGCTCCCTGACTCGTGTTTATGCTCACATTTGTTCCATCTTATTTGCACCGTTGCTCTCCTGTATCCTGATGCACTCGTTTCTCTTTAACCCTTGAGTCGAGAATGAAGTGCGGTCGCAATAGGCTTCATGAATGCAGCGCTGAATTGTACTCACTATGGAAATGTGTCGTCTCCATAAGCTACAAAAAAACATAAAATGACCTATCAGGATACAGCATGATAGCATTCTTGCCTCCTCTGAGAAAGGTCACTAGCTTGTAACGGGGTCAACTCAGTGACCATTTGGACGGTAATGTGACAGGTTGATTGCCAATTTTGCATGCTGGACAAAGGCTTTGTCTCTGATTCAAAACGCAGCAAACACAAGCTATGTGACAAGGTCCAACAAAATGCCTTTTATCCTCCTTTCATTGTAAAAATTGAACCCTCAGTCACAGTTCTCAGCGCACAGTTGCACCCATCTAAAAGCTGCCTTCTTAACAATGCACTGGCAAGCTATTCCTGCTGGATAATACTGGAATAACCAGACAATTTCCCTTAGAAACAACAGCTGGCTGTATATTTTTTATTTTATTTCTATGGTGAGCCTCCACCGCTGCATGTCACTCTGTGTACACCAGCAGCTGTTTTCCATCGCTCAGTCTCTGTCAGTCTACTGTTCTTTAATTACACTCATCAGCTGGATAAATATGTCATAATACAAGCATGAAGTGTGCTATAAAATATTATTGACAAATCAACAGTAAGTTACTAACCAATTCTGTACTATCTTCATAGGAAAATGTACGAAAAAACGTTAAAATTTAACGTTTCACCTTTTTTTTCATTCATTCAATCTTTATTTATACAGGCTAGCCTCGTTGAGTCACGGGGACTCATTTACAAGAGGGACCTGTCTCACTCACACCAAACAACCATCCACTCTCACACTCACACCTAGGGTCAATTTAGAGTCACCAATCAGCCTAACAAGCATGTTTTTTGGTCTGTGGGAGGAAACCGGAGTACCCGGAGGAAACCCACGCATGCACGGGGAGAACATGCAAACTCCACCCAGAAAGGCCCCGGACCGGGATTTGAACCGGCAACCTTCTCGCTGAGAGGCAGCAGCTCTACCAGTTGTGCCACCGTGCTGCCCTTAAATATATTATTTAAAGAACTGGTATGTGAAAAAAATAGTTTTATTAACTTTGTTATCTTGAGTAAAAATATTTTATAAACCTATGCAGTTGGTTGATAAATAATAATTTCAAATTTACGAAACATTATTACAACATTACATTACATATCAAAATCGTCTTATTTTTATCAACACAAATGCATTTTTTAATTGTAGCAGCAAAGGAAGCATGCAATAAAAGACATTTCATGTTCTTCATAAAACCTAATCATTTGCAAAACAAATATTATTGTAATTCATCTATGCATCTTCTGCCACTTATCTGTAGTTGGGACACAGAGGCAACAAGTCCTGGAGAAAAACCCACACCAGAAGGAAACTCATTTTGGCCACTTGTGTCTGGGATCTCATTTTACTGGTCCTCGTCCAAACCTCATGACAATAGGTGAGGGTCCGACTGTATTGTAGACGGACAGTAAAGAGAGAGCTTTGCCTTTCGACTCAGTTTTTTCTTCAACATGACTGACCAAAGCAATGCCGTCATTACTGAGGATGGGGCCCCAATCATTTAATCTATCTCCCACTCCATCCTACCATCAATTGTGAACAAAACACCCAGATACTTGAGCTATGCCACCTGTGGCAAAGTCACCCCCCCCCCACACCCCAACCCAGAGAGGGTATTCTATCCATCTCTGGTTGAGAACCATGGCTTCAGACAGGAACTGACTCTCATTCCTGCTGCTTCCCACTCTGCTGCAAACTTCCCCAGACAGTGCATGTTGTAGGTCTTGGCTTGAAGATGCCAACAGAACCACATCATCCACATAAAGCAGAGATGAGACCCAGAGATTCCCAAACCAGACACCCTCCTCTCCACAACTGTTTCTCAAGGGCCTGCCCATGAACACCAGAAGATCTGAAGATCAGAGACAAGGGATAGAGACAAGAGACAGCCCTGGCAGAGTCCAGCACACACTGGGAATGCGCTCAAGAATGCCAAGAAGGCAGACATAGCTCCTGCTTTGGTTATACAGGGCCTGGATAACTCTTAAAAGCCACCCAGGCATCCCATATTCCCGCAGCACTCTCCATGTAATGCCTTGAAAAGCACGGTCATAAGCCCTGTTCCACAAAACACATGTAGACTGGAGAGGCAAACTCCCATGGCCCCCTTAACAACTCTGCAAAGGTGAAGATCTGGTCGACTGCCCTATGACCAGGAAGAAAGCCACAATGCTCCTCCTGAGTCTGAGGTTTGACATTCGATTGGTGTCTCACTTCCAGCGCCCTGGAGTAAACTTTCCAGAGGAGAGATAAGTGTGATTCCACAATAACAGGGACACACTCTCCGGTCCCCCTATTTAAAAATGGGAACTACTACCCTGGTCTGCCACTCCACATGCATTGTACCAGTCTTCCATGTGGCATTGAAGAGATGTGCCGACAATGACTGCCCCACAACATCCAGAGCCTTTAGCATTTCAGGGCAAATTTTGTCTATTCCTAGCCCCATGCCACGGGAGCTTTTTGACAACCTCACCTACCTCTACCATGAGAATGGACTCACCTTCCCCCAAATCCTCAGACTCTGCCTCCTGACAGGTGGACATGGTTGGTGGATTAAATCGATCCTCCAATTGCTCCTTCCACCGCTGGTCAATATCCTCAGTCCTGGTCAGCAACCCCCCTCCCAAACTAAGCACAACCTGAGAAGGGGGCATCTTTCCTTTTCTGAGTCGCCAAATGGTTTGCCAGAACCTCTTCAAGACCAACCGAAAGTCCTTCTCCACGGCCTCGTTGAATTCTTTTCACGCTCAAGTTTTTGCTTCTACAACCACAGAAGCAACAGTCCTTCTGACCACCTTGTACCTTTCAGCAGCTAAGAGCCTCCATTACTGCTAGTGCCCACTGGTCCTTTGGTTGGTACCCCAACAGTCACCAGTGACCTTCAGCTACAGCTCCTTGAAGCTGCATATGCAATAAAGGCTCTGAACATGGACCATTCAGATTAGGCATGTAACGATACTAGTGGGTGTACCGAACCGTTTCGGTACAGCACGTTCGGTTCGGTCCACCTGCATACCGTTTAGGTTATTTTTTCACTCATTGAACGTTAATATATGCGCCGCAGAACAAAATTTCCTGGGTGCGTTTCAGCACGGAGCTATTATCGCGAAGCACGCGCAGCTCGCGCAGCCTTTAGCCGTTAGCTTCTCACTACGGTCTCCTGTTTGGGGAACGTTTCTTGTTAAAAGACGAGCGGCGCGCACATTCAGCGCTGTGTGTGTGGACTGTTGTTTCATGAAGAGACTGGCTCTGCAGCAGACAGCACGTCTCACGTGAACGCGCTTGAAACTACGTCATCGGAATGTGAACGAGCAGCTTGCAACAGCGCTAACAGCTGCATTTAAACTACTTTTATCAGGTAAATCATATCAGTCCAGAGCAATAACACAAACTGTGAGTTTTTAAATATCTGAATGTAAGTCTGAATGTTGTTATTATGCGCAGGCTTTAAAGTTATTGATCCTCGCTATGAACATCCATCACTCAAAAAGTTCAGAACTTTATGAAAAAACAAAAACTGATGTCAACAAGCCCTGGAGCAAAGCCCTGCCCTAATGATGAGTGAGAGATTCAACCGTTCAAGAATAGGTAATGTATTGTTCTTTTATTATTATTATCTGTGGAATGTTCTGGAGAGTGATGTTAAAAATGCAAAATCAATGTATACATTTAAGAAAAAGGTCAAAAAGGACTTGCTCAAAAACTATATATGATGTAGCTTAGTGTGTTTGTGTATTACAGTTAGAAAAATTAAGTAGAGTTATTCATTTTGTGATGTAGTTTGAAGGTTATCATTGTTTGAACAAACTGTGAAATAAGGGGCAGATATAATAAAATTTCATCTTCTTTCTGCTCCTTTCATTTTATCCTACTTGTATTCTTGTATCTGATGAAACTGTTTTGTATTGTTCTTTTAAAATGAATGAATAAACATCAAATCAAATCAAAATTATCTAAATAATCTTTTTTATTCAAAATCATAATCTTATTAACTTTTTTTTTAATTGTGTTTTATTTCCAGTCTGGGACAGACATCCACCAGAGATCACCTGCAGCTAAGAAGTGTGTGATGACTGAACTGAACTCTGAACTTTTCCAGGACCTGTCCCACCAAGAAGAGGTTGTGAGTACAGTAATGAGGACAAATACAGCCACACTGATGCTACTGGACAAAAACTTGATTAGTTAGATTGTAAACAGTCTGTTGCTGCTTATTGTTCTGACTGTTATTGTATTTATTAAGATTTTTATTATTGTTAAAATAGTTTTATTGTAGAGTGCTGTTTATTTAAAATATCATCCAAATGGGTCACTTTTATTTATTACTACCGGTACAATACTGTACAGTACAAACGTATTTTTGGCATATTTTCAAAATAAACAGTTTGTAAGTCTTTATTTTGTCCTTTTTTTTTGTACCGAAAATAAACCGAAAATAAACCGAACCGAGCCCTCCTTGTAGTTGAACCGAACCGAAATGTGATTTTAGCGTACCGTTACACCCCTAATTCAGATTCAATGTCACTGACATCTGCCGGTACGTGAAAATCTCTTCATGAGGTGTGAGTTCTCAACTCAACTCAACTCAGCTTTATTTTGGTAAATTAAAAACATTACAAACAAAAGGAAAACAATATAAAATGGTAAATCAATCAATTACGAAAAAAGGAATAGACTGAAGCCAAGGCTTATACTTGCCTACCCTATCCATAAACTCAGCAGTCTACATAATGACAAATATCTACTGTCCATATTTATACATAAGTGCACATACAAACATTTACTGTATATTTAAATACGCATGTATACATACTCACATTACATACATACATCGTTACATAATACATATATACATCTACATAACATCTCCATAAGCTTTTATAATTTTACATTTTAAGGCTCTTTTAAAGCTCACCAAAAAAGCACATAATTTGAGATCATCATTCGGTGCATTCCACAGTTTCATGCCAATAACTGCAATACATCTAGATTTTACTTTACTTTTCTCTTTACCTTGTTCAAATATTAACAAACCTCGTAAATTATATTTACTCTCTCTTAACTTAAATAATTTCTGAATTCCAGAAGGAAGACTTTTATTCGGTGCTTTATACATTATTTCCAGTATTTTTATATAAACAATGTCATTAAAATTTAAAGTATTATTTGAAAAAAAAAGTTTATTGCTTGGTTCACAATATCCCACTTTATTAATAAGCCTAATTGTTTTTTTTGTAACTTTATTAACACGTCAATAGTAGTTTTATTTGCATTTCCTCTTATTTCTGAGCAATATAATAAGTAGGGCATAATCAAGGAAGAGTATATAATATTCAAACCTTTTACATTTATTAAATCTTTTATTTTAAACGATATTCCAATAGTTGAAAGACTCACAAATAGAGGGCTCCACCGGGTGTTCCAAGTTAAACTTCACTATGCGTTTGGGTTTACTGGGTCCTTCCAGCAGCCTCCCATGCCACAAGATTCAACTCACCACCAGATGATGATCAGTTGATAGCTCCACTCTTCTCTTCACCCAAGTGTCCAAGACATAGGGATTACAAAAAATCGTTGACCTTTGGCCTAAGGTGATCTGGTGTCAAGTACACTTATTAACCACACTATGCCCAAACATTATTAAACATATTATTGTAATTCTATTTAAAATATAACTTCCTCAATTTTGCTATTTTTCCAACTAATAGAATTTTATGAGATATCATCTGCTGTGTGTAATTCGGCATCAAGACTTTAGCATTAGTCAGGGTCTTCATTTTTATCCCAATTCGTCTCAAAGCCATGATAATTGATTCCTTTTAACATTTGTTGAGTCTCTGTCAAAGCAATTCAGTTTTGTAGAAGGCAGGTTTAAGACAAAGAGGTTACATAAAAACAAAGCTCTCATTACTAAAATAAAAGATTTCAATTACTCCAAATCAAAGTCAAAAGTCAAAGTCAACTTTATTGTCAGAACTGCAATATGTACAGGACATTACACAGGATTGAAATTGCGTTTCGCTCAGTCCTTCGGTGCAACAGTAACCATTTAAAGGAGAAATGAAAAGTGTTTTTAAGCTAATAGTAGTCTAATGAAAAGCATAAAATAAGCTTGTTGAGAAATTTTCACAAGTCAAAAATGTCATCCTAACTCAAATTTAGACTTTGCAAAGTGAAAAAATTCTCATCTGGTGTTTTTGACCCCCCTCCCCCTGCCTGCTCTCCGTCCCCTGAATATGACATAGGCAGTGCAATGGTCGTCCCTCATACAGTAATATTAGTGTGTGTATCTAGTTGTGGACAAAAAGGTTTCAGTGTGTAGCAATTAGGGATGCAGCAAAAAAAATCTATTTTTTAAAGAATCAAGATTCTTAGTCCTGGCGATTCAGAATCGATTCTAAAAGCCCCAAAATCGATTTTAAAACTTTTTTTAAAATTTATATTGTATTTTTACCGCTCCTGTGCATTCGGCCGCTGTAGAATTTTGGCCGTGTAGGGCCACCGTAGTTAGTTAGCCAGGCAGCTCCCTGCTAGCAAGGAGGGAGACAGCATGTTTCAACTTGCTCCTTCATCTTTAAAAATCATTTTAGATCCTACTATGTTCTGGGGAAGACAGAGCTTAACAAGACATTGGTAACTGTTTCAGGACATTTTCAACACCCCCATTTCCACGTTAGCATACGGCGCTAGCATGCTAACGTTAGCATACGGCGCTAGCATGCTAACGTTAGCATGCGGCGGCTAACGCACAGCTATTCGTATTTCCAGGATAGAAATGCCCATTAATGCACTAAATCACCAAACTGTTTTTGACAAACTAAAGTGATATCCTTCAGATTCAAAAAAGTCTTCTGCTTCCATTTTAAATGACAGACAGGAGGACAGTAATGATGGGTTTATAGCTTCAGTGTTATTGTAAGATAGCAAAGGAGGTCTTAATTGTGTCATAAAAGTGCGTCCAGAAAATTACTACAGAAATCACTGCACTTCGGCATGTAGCAGGAAAAATGTAAAAAACTATTTCTTTAAGCTACTGACTTGAAAAAAGCATACTAAGTATGTTTATGTGTGTTGTTTACTATATGAAATTCTTGTTATATCGATTTTTTCAGATTTGATTACATTTCTCCTTTAAACACTAAAACACTGAAACATTTAATAAACAAACATAAAATAGTAAAAGTGTAACATTGTCCTGAGTTTTTGCATAGTATAAAAGTATGAAAATTTACACCAACACTAAAACACTAAACATTTAAAGGTTCAGTATGTAATTTCTGGAACACGCTGGAACTTAGGAAACATTTTGAACAGAGACACGTTTCTGGTTCCTCCCCCTCAGAGCCATATATGGCTCTGCTCCACCTTGCTCTGCTGAAATTCAAATTCAAGCTCTGTTTTTATTGGCTGATTCAAATTCAAGCTCTGTTTTTATTGGCTGGTTACAAACTCTGTTTTTATTGGCTGGTTAATGGCGGGTCACTCTGTGTTTTTAGTGTTTTTATAAATGCTGATAGAGAAGCAAGGGGACTATAGTTTTTTTCAGAGATTACTTGTCTAAAATCAGTATGTCAGGAGGTAGTGACAGAGTAAAGAAATATGTTAAAATATATTGTTAGAAAAGTTACATACAGCTCCTTTAATGAACATAAGCATAAAATGAAATAATAAAAGTGTAATACTGTACTGTCCTGATTTTTTGCATAGTAGTATAAAAAAAGTATAAAAAGTATATCTATCAAATAAACTGAAGGTTCTAGCATTGACATTTGCAATATGAGCATGGACATTTTTTTCTTCTCTTGCATGTAAACATCAGAGCTTTTCTATGTATTTTTGGCACAGTGCTATCTACACCAACTTTATTTTTATCTACAATCCGGAAACTCACTCTGCACTCCAAATTTTTATGTTTGGTGTGAAGAGAGTCTCATGTAGCCAGCCTCAAGGGGAATGTTGATTTCCACCAACGCTCATAGATTCAGAGTAGCATTTTGCCCCAGAGTCAGTAAAGAGGAGAGGAAAAATGGGGCGAAAGCCAGGAAGACCAGAAACCTAATGTTGATCTGTCATCAGCTGGCTGCAGATCAAAAGAGCAGCCTTGGCAGGCGGAGCAAATAATACACTGGGGCCTCCGCTCTGCACCAAGCTCCCGCTTCTCTGAGGTAGACAAGCACACAAGGGCCTCGCTCCAGGCGAAGAGTGTGTGCATCTGCTTCCCATGAGCGTATGCAAGTGTATTTCAGGAGAGTGGAGAGGTGTGGGCACATGCACAATGTCTCAAGGCAAAGAGCTGGCACCATGAAAATGCCACCAGAATCTGAGAAGCAGGAAAAGGAAAGCTTGAAGAGTAAAATGGAGAAACTGTGATGAACAGGCACACGTGCTTTGAGAGGTGTGGGATTTGGAGACTATGGAAAGCAGAAAGATTTTCTCTGAGTAGAAGACTGAGAGGAATGAAATGATAGCACATGGACAATGATGCAGCCTGTTTTTGTTTCTGTTATATACCTTGGCAGTGGCACTGTTTAGCTGTTGAGTAGATTCAAGGACAGTTCTAAATTGCAGACTTCTGTGAATAGTGTTAGATTTTTTTCACTTGTGATTCCAGAAATGTGGTTGGAAACAAGTTGCACTTTTGTACAATGAGCAAAACATCATGTTGCCGTTAAAAATCAATTGAACCAGTTCAGCTTTCTGATTCGGTGTCATGTGTTTGGTGTAATTGTAGAGTCAGGGCTATGTTCTTTTGTCATGGTCAAGTTTATCTAAAACTTTACATAAGGCAGACACTAGGTGACCAGACCCTCCAGCCCTGATTCAACATGGTTGACAATCTGTCAAATAGAGATGTGGCGTTCTGCTTTAAATGTTTAAATCAGGAATGCTAGAATTTCATCATTCACAATGATGTACCAGATTTTTGCACAAATGCTCACTATCACTTTGTGCCTTCAATTTTAAAACACAAATGGAACTGTTTTAACCATTTTCTCTACATCTATCTCTTTTTATTGCAATTCTGTTGCCAAGGAATTTTGACTATGAAATGGTTAATACCTAAGAGAAACTGCAGAATTATGTTGGGTGGGGGTGGGGGGGCATGGTATTCTCTCAATTATTGTACGCTGCAGGAGGAAGCTTCTCCTGCAGCTTGTGGGCTAGGTGCTAAATAATGTCAAATAATTTATTTTATATAAAAATTCCATGCTGATCGTGCAGCTCATCCATCAATCAGCCAGTTGTGTGTCAATCTTACTTTGAAAATCCGCAATAGAGCAGGTCCGCGAAAAATGAACTGCGAAGTAGCGAGGGACTACTGTTGTTGGTTTGTTTGTTTTTTGCTGAAGCAGCAAAGCCCCCCTTCGGCAGATGGCGCCCTATGTGAAAGCCTACATTGCCTATGCAACCCCTGTCTTAGTAAATAATTTAAGGTAACTTAAAAGTTATAGACCTAGGTTTGGCAGGGGTACATGAAAAATTAAGGTAAGATGAAATAAATGAATTTGCTGGAGGCAGGATTGAGCAAAAATTATTATTTAGTCACAAAAAATAAAAAAAATAAAAAATTACAGTCAGAACAATAACAAGACAAGCCAGCAATAATAATAATATAAAAAAAAAAAAACTTCAGTCCAATTGAGCTCGGATTTTCCAGTTTGTCCTTATAGTCGTCAGTCAAGTCAAAACATGTTCTTTTCATTCATTCATTCATTCATTTAACCTTTATTTAGTCAGGTAAATCTTATTGAGCCCCGTGGGCTCATTTACAAAAGCGACCTGCTAAAACTAAAGAAGTTCAGTTCTTTTCTTTTCCATTTAGTGGTCGTGTTGTTACCACATGAATGTTCACATCTGGAGAGAAGGATGAGGTTCTTCAGCGGATGTTCAGTTCTTCTCTGGGCACAGGCTCGCCATCTTTGTCCGGAGGGAATCCAGTAATCTCATCCAGCTTCTTAATCAGCCAAAGCAATCTAGCCAAGATGAGTTTTTCAATACGGACACTGCAATGGACGGCCACACGGTTTCTCTACCTTGTGCTCTCGTCGACAAATCGACTCGAGGTTTAACACCGTGACCCATCTCGTTGATCTCCAACGTGCAGCAGAGTGAACTTGGCGTCGCAAGCCAGAAAGACGGGGCCACACCTCCCGTTCAACCGGAAGTAAAGCTAGAAAGAGAAGATTACACTTCCTCTTTCCAACTTAAAAGTTGTGCTTATTCTTTAAATAAAAGAGCAGAAGTGCTTTGACAGATGTTTTCTCTTCTGGGTTACATACGCCCATAGCCAGCCCTGGCCCTGATATTGTTCAATGTTTGGGATGTTTGCTGCTAGTCTGGGTGGATAAAGTCATTGCTAGAAACAGTGCCATGTGTGGGCCGACATTTTTAAAAATTGTCAAACAAAGGATTGTTTAGATAAACTGCATTTCTGTGTGGACAAGGCATGGATTGAAATTAAATCCTGGGCTATCCCTGTTATGAACTGTCTGCTGCAAGACCCACACAGCCATTTGTTGAATCAAGGCCTTAGTGTTCAGCTGCTGTCAGAGTGCAGTTTGCAAATACTAACACCAATGATAAAATGAGGTTTTAAAAAAAAATGTTGCAACCACTATTTTCAAGAAACTTTAATCAAGCCACACGGATGACTACTGCGCGGTAACAAGGATAGAAACAAAAGTTGTCAGTATTTTTATTTCAACTTACAAAAGAATTCATCAAAAAGAACAAATGTACAAAAAGATGTTTCTTTAAAACAGAAATTAGAATCAGGTGACACATTTCAGTTGTCTTATTTTCTCTATTTGAGAAAAGGTGATGTGTGCAACTTGGAAAGAAGTAACATTTCTGCAGCCCAGATAGAAACTGTAAAACAGCACATAGAGTTTTGCCCTACGCTCACCCCTTGTCACTGCTTCAGCAGGATTTTTTTTATTTTTATTTTTTACAAAAAGCCAAGCTGTAAAGTTCAGACGAAGTGCAAAAGCTCATTGAGGTCAAACTTGTACACACAGCAAAAAATGTGAAATCTATGGCAAATGAATGAATCCAAAAAATAGCTTTGTCACTGAAGCAAACAGCAGCTTTACATTTAAATTTTTTTTTTTACCGTTTTTTTGAATAAAGCACATTTGTGAAGCTGAAAGCAATATTTATCTAAAAATAGTCTGAGACAGGGCAGTAAAAATACCCTCTGTTGTAAGATGGGTATGTAATAGATTGTTAAATGTGTTTAGAAGTTGATTGTGCAACTTTTCAAGATTAATTTATGATTTTAACAGAGATTTTGTGATGCAGTGGTTTCAGATCATATGCTAGTTTTAGTTGAAGTTTAGATTAACCAAATTAAACCTCATGCTGCTTCTCAGCTGTGCCGAGTTTTTAACGCCTCCACTGCTGGTCAGATGCTTTTAATCAGATCTGTGTCATCTCAGAGTCTGTGTGTAACACCACTGAGGAGATGAGCTCCTGGTTTCACTTCACCTGCAGAACTGTTTTGGACTCTGTGGCTCCATTAAAAACAAGGCAGCCTCAAACTAGACCTGAGCCATGGTTAAATGATGAAACTCATGCGGTCAGACGTGATTGCCGTAGATGCCAAAAGGAAACACTTCACTGATATAATTCTGTCAAACTCTCATGATCCTCGTGTTTCATTTAAAACTGTTGATGCTGCTCTTAATGCTCCACAGAAGTCTGCACTGAGCCCTCTTGTGTTGTTGTATGTGAGAAGTTTCTTCAGTTTTTGTTGGGGAAGCCACTTCCAACAGGGCTCGTATCCCCTCCATATGACCTCTCAGTCCTTGTCCCCTGCTCTGCTGTCTTTTACACATTTTCAGCCTGTCAGGGAGTCTTTGTTGCAGGAGACTGCTGAATTCTTAAAACCTACTGATTTTCCAGATGACGCTGCCCCCTTCATTTATTTAAAAAGGTTTTTCTACCTGTCGGACCTCTTGATCTTGAGCTGGTTAACAGCAGCTTTTCTTCAATTTTCATTTGTATACATTTTAAACATGCAGTCATCCAGCCTTTGATTAAGAAAGCAGTTCTAGATCCTACAGTTGTTGCCAACTGCAGACCAATCTCGAAACTACCTGTTCTTTCTAAAGTCCCCCCAATAGCTCTGCGTTCGGCCGAACGTCGCTCCGTGCGCACGTTCTGTGCGTGCGCGTTCACCCGCACAACTCAGCGTTCGTTCTCGCGTTCATTCTCGTGTTTTCGCTCCAAATTTTTGACGTTATTTGAGCAGCCACAGCGCAGGGCGTTTGCTGATTGGTCATTTGCTGACACACCTACTGAATTGATTGACAGGTTGGGGGGAGAAAAAAAAGGCGAGCCGGCACTTCACACAGCTGCAGCCGCAGCGGTGTTCTGTGTTTATATCTTATTAAAAAGTTCTAAAAAAAAAAAAAAAAAACAGGGAGCGCTGGTCCTGCAGCCCACAGCCCACCAGGAAATCTGCAGAACCTCGCGCAGCCACGTTGGACCCGAGTTTAATTCGCTCGTGACAAATTCATTCATTTCCTCATCATTTCAGTCATGGAGTCAGCGGAGGAGGAAGCGATCACTTGACTTTTGGCAAAAAAACAAAAGAAAAGGCCAGATCAGGGATGAAGAAGAGGAATTTAATACATTTGTGTCACATACAAAACAGTCCGGCACCAGGCAGTTTATTGTGTGACAACGCGTTTGCGTTCACGGTCGTAAAATTTGAGCTTGGCGCGTACATGGTACACTTGTGCCTCTGCGCACGGATGGCGTAGAGCTATGAGGGGGCCTTTAGATTGTAGAGAAAGTAGCTGACACCTAGATGACCTTCTTGAAAAAGCAAAAGAACAATGTTTTAGAGGTTTTATGTTCTGGTTTTATAGCACTACACAGCACTGAATCAAGCCTTTTAAAACATTTTAATGACACCGTTTTAGCTACTGACTTTGGAGATGTTGTTCTCATGCTTATAAATTTAACTTCTGTGTTTGACACTGTGGACCATCTGAATTTACTTTCTCGTTTGAAGCAGAGGGTGTGCATTAGAGCTACAGCACTGGAGTGGTTCAGATTGTATCCGAGTGAGCAAACTTTCTGTGTCACCTATGGTGAACATGTGTCCTCCTCTGCGCCTCTCTCATGTGGTATCCCACAAGGTTCAGTTCTAGGACCCCTTCTTTTATGTTTTTATTTACTTCTGCTTTGGTCCATTTTTCAAAAGAATGGAATTTATTTTCACTTGTATGCAGATGATTGTCAGATTTATGGCCCCCTTAACAGGAAGGACTCTTCCTCTGAACTATTACAGAAATGTCTTGAGGACTTAAGATCTGGATGGCTCTAAATCTTCTGCATTTGAATAAGAAGAAGAATACTGAGATGTTTTTTTGGAACAACCACTGACACCCCACATGTAGATCTGCATGTCTTGGTTGAATATACTAAGCCAGTGATCACAAACTTGGGTGTCAAAGTGCATAAGGATCTTAAATTTGATAATCAAATCAGGACAGTGGTTAAAACAAGTTTTTTTCCATTAAGTCAGCTGGCTAAAATCAAGCCTTTTTTTTTTTTTTACAAGAATGATGCTCAAGACCGTTATCCACTTCTTCTTCACCACTTAGATGGATTATTGTAATGCACATATAGGGGTCAGCACTTCCTCTATTACTCGCCTTCAGAGGGTCCAAAATGCTGCTGCACATCTTTTAACTGGCACAAATAAACATGAGCACATT
>JBBPBX010027990.1:0-36886 GCA_038048925.1 Garcialebias charrua
AGGGTGTCCATATGTGCTCTTGGCACCAGGACACCCTAGGTCGTAGTTCAATGATCGACTTTGTTGTCGTCTCATCTGATCTGCGGCCGCATGTCCTGGACACTCGGGTGAAGAGAGGGGCGGAGCTGTCAACTGACCACTACCTGGTGGTGAGTTGGCTCCGATGGTGGGGGAGGATGCCGGTCAGACCTGGCAGACCCAAACGTATTGTGAGGGTCTGCTGGGAACGTCTGGCAGAGTCTCCCGTAAGACGGAGCTTTAACTCCCACCTCCGGGAGAGCTTTGAACACGTTCCGAGGGAGGCGGGGGACATTGAGCCCGAGTGGGCCATGTTTCGCGCCTCTATTGTCGAGGCAGCTTATCGGAGTTGTGGCCGCAAGGTTGTTGGTGCCTGTCGTGGTGGCAACCCTCGAACCCGGTGGTGGACACCGGCGGTGAGGGATGCTGTCAAGCTGAAGAAGGAGTCCTATTGGGCCTTTTTGGCCTGTGGGACCCCGGAAGCAGCAGATAGGTACCGGCAGTCCAAGCGGCATGCGGCTCGGGTGGTTGCTGAGGCAAAAACTCGGGCGTGGGAGGAGTTCGGAGAGGCCATGGAGAATGACTTCCGTACGGCTTCGAGGCGATTCTGGTCCACCATCCGGCGTCTCAGGGGGGGAAAGCGGTACGCGACCAACACCATTTATGGTGGGGATGGCGTGCTGTTGACCTCAACTCGGGATGTTGTGAGTCGGTGGGCGGAATACTTCGAAGACCTCCTCAATCCTACTGGCACGTCTTCCACTGAGGAAGCGGAGCCTGGGGACTTTGGGTCGGGCTCTCCAATCTCTGGTGCTGAGGTCGCCGAGGTGGTTAAAAAGCTCCGCGGTGGCAAGGCTCCGGGGGTGGATGAGATTCGTCCTGAGTTCCTTAGGGCTCTGGATGTTGTGGGGTTGTGTTGGCTTACGCGACTCTGCAATATCGCGTGGACATCGGGGGCAGTTCCCTTGGATTGGCAGACTGGGGTGGTGGTTCCCCTATTCAAAAAGGGGGACCGTAGGGTGTGTTCCAACTATAGAGGGATCACACTCTTAAGCCTCCCTGGTAAGGTCTATTCAGGGGTTCTGGAGAGGAGGGTCCGTCGGATAGTCGAACCTCGGATTCAGGAGGAGCAGTGTGGTTTTCGTCCTGGTCGTGGAACACTAGACCAGCTCTACACCCTCAACAGGGTCCTGGAGGGTGCGTGGGAGTTTGCCCAACCAGTTTACATGTGCTTTGTAGACTTGGAAAAGGCATTCGACCGCGTCCCTCGGGGGGTTCTGTGGCGGGTACTCCGGGAGTATGGGGTACCAGGCCCATTGATATGGGCTGTTAGGTCCCTGTACGACCGGTGTCAGAGCTTGGTCCGCATTGCCGGCAGTAAGTCAGGCTCGTTTCCGGTGAGAGTTGGACTCCGCCAAGGTTGCCCTTTGTCACCGATTCTGTTTATAACTTTTATGGACAGAATTTCTAGGCGCAGCCAAGGTGTTGAGAGGATCCGTTTTGGTGGCCTTAGAATCGCTTCTCTGTTTTTTGCAGATGATGTGGTCCTATTGGCTTCATCAGCTCGTGATCTACAGCTTTCGCTGGAGCGGTTTGCAGCTGAATGTGATGCGGCCGGGATGAGGATCAGTTCCTCCAAATCCGAGGCCATGGTCTTGAGCCGGAAAAGGGTAGCGTGCCCTCTCCGGGTCGGGGAGGAGGTCCTGCCCCAAGTGGAGGAGTTTAAGTATCTCGGGATCTTGTTCACGAATGAGGGAAAACTGGAGCGTGAGATCGATAGGCGGATAGGTGCAGCGTCCGCAGTGAAGCGGGCGCTGTACCGGTCTGTCGTGGTGAAGAGAGAGCTGAGTCAAAAGGCAAAGCTCTCAATTTACCGATCGATCTACGTTCCCACCCTCATCTATGGTCATGAGCTTTGGGTTATGACCGAAAGAACAAGATCTCGGATACAAGCGGCTGAAATGAGTTTTCTCCGCAGGGTGGCTGGACTCTCCCTTAGAGATAGGGTGAGAAGCTCAGTCATCCGGGAGGGACTCGGAGTAGAGCCGCTGCTTCTCCACATCGAGAGGAGCCAGTTGAGGTGGCTCGGGCATCTGGTTAGGATGCCTCCTGGACGCCTCCCTGGTGAGGTGTTCCGGGCATGTCCCACCGGGAGGAGACCCAGAGGAAGACCCAGGATACGCTGGAGGGACTATGTTTCTCGGCTGGCCTGGGAACGCCTTGGGATTCCCCCAGAGGAGCTGCTCCAAGTGGCTGGGGAGAGGGAAGTCTGGGCCTCCCTACTTAGGCTGCTACCCCCGCGACCCGACCCCGGCTAAGCGGAAGAAAATGGATGGATGGATGGAGTTTATCAGTTTTTCTAGGATCGTGGATAAAATGCAGAGTTTAGTATGGTAAGTTTAGGATCTGGTTCGCAGAGTATGGAGTTAAATTTGTTTCACAATTATAAAATTAAAAAAACTAACAGTTAAGTAAAATAAAATTGTAATCAAAACTTTTGGAAATGTAATGATTTCTTTTTTTAAACAAAAACTTTTGTTTAAAAACTTTTTTTTAATTAAACTAATTTTTCTCTTGTGAACAGTTATTTGCAAAACATAAACTTTTATTTGCACACATCAGAAATCTTTTGTTGTGATTTTAGGCTCTGCCCACGACGTAATGTAAGAATCATGTGAGAATGGGGAAAAAAGAAAAGCAAGAGATCGAAATAAATAAGAGACATTGGCCTCCACTCAACACAGAGAAGATGAGACAATGAGGAAAAAAGAGAAGAGAAACTGACAAGAAAAAAAGAAGAGGAAAGATTGAAGAAAATGTTTATAGGTACTTACAAAATACACTAAGACACAAATAGAGATACTGTATAGGTATACATTTTGGTGGTCAGTTAGTCTCAGTAGGCTTTTCTCATGGTGACATGCATTAACAATTCAATTTTTGCTTTATTTTCTGCAGTTCCACATTAAAGTTTGATGCAGCTCTTCTTTTATGAATGGACCATTTTCATCTCCACTGCAAGTGTAGCAAACCAGACATTTCTTTCTTTTATAGATTACTGTGTGGTGGACCACTAGGGGGCTCTACTCACACCCAGTGGACCGAATGTGTTACCGGATGTTTTATTGTGAAAGGTCCAGAGGACCGGATGTTGTATGGTGATATATAAGGCGGTTCTTGGGTTTTACCGCCAGTTCTGTAGGAGTTGATTAAAGAAGGAGTTTTGCAGCTCGTCTCCTGTGTCGTCTCTTCATGACCTCCTACACTGGTGACCTCGTGAATTGAATATGCCGACATCTGACGCTCCAGCCAGCTCTCCTCAGATGTCCGCGGCTGTGGAACCTCCACAGGCGGCCCCGCACTCTTTTGCGGTGGCCGTTAAAATCCCGGACTTCTGGCTGCACGCCCCCCCGGCGTGGTTCGCCCACGTCGAATCACAGTTTGCCCTTCGAGGGATTTCTGCAGACGACACAAAATACCACTATGTGGTCGCCGCTCTGGATCCACTGTCGACCCAGCGGGCACTGAGCCTGCTCCAGGCTCCTCCGGCACAAGGAAAATACGACGCCCTCAAAGAGCTGCTCCTGAGGCGTTACTCACTTTCAGACGCGGAGCGCGCTGAGAAACTGTTTTCCCTCTCCGGTTTGGGCGATGGCACAGCTCTTGAGCTCGTCGAGAGCATGTTGTCCTTGCGGGGATCAGGCGACTGCGAGTTTCTCTTCCTCCACCTCTTCCTCCGCCAGCTTCCAGCTCCAGTGCGCACCGTGCTGGCCAGCTCCCCGTTTCTGCGGCAGAAGGATTACCGCGCGCTGGCCGAAGAAGCCGACCGCATACTTCTAACTGCGAGGACCTTCGCGGTCCGAGCGGCGGTCCCCGGATCTCCAGCAGCACCTCAGCTTCAAGCAACGCCCTCAGCGCCGGACGAGCCATCGGTGGTAGCAGGGGAAAAGACCCGCAGGCGGACAGGAGCCGTCCTTTGTTCCTACCACCAGCGCTTTGGCGCCAAAGCACGACGGTGCGTCCCGCCGTGCAGCTGCAGGCCGCAGGAAAAACCACGACGCCAGCGCACGTTGGCAGCCGCGGCTGTTGGCGACAGGGAAAAGCTGCTTTTCATCGAAGACTCGAAGTCGGGGAGGCGGTTCCTGGTGGACTCTGGTTCGCAGAAGAGCCTCGTTCCCCCGGCTGGCTCCGACAGGTTGGCAGAAGGCTGCGGGCCGCAACTAACCGCGGCCAATGGCTCTCCCATCAGGACGTTTGGTGAAAGGTTGGTGACTGTTCGTTTCCATGACCGGGACTTCCAATGGAACTTTGTTGTAGCCGCGAGTTCAGTTCCTATTTTAGGGGCTGATTTTCTTTGTGCTCATGGGCTCCTCGTTGACATTGCTAACAGACGCTTGATCGACGCTGTATCCTTTTCGTCACTGCCTTGTGAGACGCGAGGAGCTGGGCCTTTAATGCATGCTAACTTTTTAGCTTCGGGTAATGTGTTTCAACGTTTATTGTCTGAGTTCCCCTCACTGACTGTTCCTAATTTTGCCAACACAACCACAAAACATGGGGTCGAACATTATATCCCCACGACGGGCCCCCCGGTTTTCGCACGTGCACGCCGCCTCGATGCTACTAAGCTAGCAATCGCACAGGAAGAGTTTGCTAACATGGAGCGTTTAGGCATCGTGCAGCGTTCAAACAGTCCGTGGGCCTCCCCCCTCCACATGGTGCCCAAGGCAGATGGCAAATGGCGACCATGTGGGGATTTCCGCCGCCTTAATAACATCACAGAGAACGATCGTTATCCCATCCCCCACATCCAGGACTTTTCAGTGCACCTGGCTGGGACCTCCATTTTTTCTAAAGTAGATTTAGTACGGGGGTACCACCAGGTTCCTGTGCATGTGGAGGATGTCCCTAAGACCGCTGTTATCACGCCTTTCGGCCTGTTTGAGTTTTTACGCATGCCTTTTGGTCTTAAAGGTGCAGCACAAACATTTCAGCGGTTGATGGATTCAGTCCTAAGAGGACTATCCTTCGTATTTGTGTATCTGGACGACATCCTGGTGGCTAGCAACTCGGCTGACAAGCACATGTCCCACCTCCGTGAGGTTTTTCAGCGCCTGGCAGCACATGGCCTGATTGTAAATACAGCGAAATGCCAGTTTGGGTTGCCAGTCATTGACTTTTTGGGCCACCGCATTTCTGCTAGTGGTGCCGTCCCGTTACCAACCAAAGTGCAGGCGGTGTCCAAATTTCCACAGCCCCAGTCTGTTAAAGCGCTACAAGAATTTTTGGGAATGGTTAATTTCTATAACCGTTTCCTCCCCAGGGCAGCACACCTGCTGCGACCGCTATATGGAGCGTTAAAAAAGAAAAAGCCCAACAACAGTGTTGACTGGACACCAGAACGCCTACAGGCATTTGGTGATGCTAAAGCTGCGCTGGCCACTGCTGCCCTTTTGGCCCATCCATCCCCAGCGGCACAAATAGCTTTAACAACCGACGCATCTGATGTTGCGGTGGGGGCTGTGTTAGAACAGCAGGTTTCCGGGGTTTGGCAGCCGCTTGCATTTTTCAGCCGTACGCTGCGGGACAATGAGCTTAAATACAGTGTTTTTGACAGGGAGTTGCTGGCGCTTTACCTGGCCACACGCCATTTCAGGTTTTTCCTGGAGGGCCGCCAGTTCACTGCATATGTTGACCACAAACCCTTGGTGTTTGCTATGTCAAAAATTTCTGACCCCTGGTCTGCTCGCCAGCAACGCCACCTCGCAGCGGTGTCTGAATTTACTACAGACATTCAGCATGTGGCTGGAAAATCCAACGTGGTGGCCGACTGTCTCTCCCGGGTGCTGATCTCTCCCGTATACGTTGGCATCGATTTTTCTGCTATGGCTGCGGACCAACGTAGCGACGCAGAAATACTCGAGCTCCAGTCCGGGCCCACAGGCCTCGAGTTGGAGGAACGGCAGGTGAATGACGGAGGTCCTCTCCTGCTCTGTGATGTTTCTACTGGCAGGCCCCGCCCTCTGGTTCCAGCTTCATGGCGACGCCGCGTTTTTGATTCTTTACATTCCCTTTCTCATCCAGGTGTTAGAGCCTCGGTGAAACTGGTCAGTTCAAAGTTTGTTTGGCCCGGTCTGCGTAAAGCAGTTAAGGAGTGGGCAGCAGCGTGTGTCCCATGCCAGCGTGCTAAGGTTAACAGGCACACCAAAGCACCTTTGGAACCTTTCTCCATTCCTGGTCGGCGGTTTGATCATGTGCACGTAGACCTGGTGGGCCCTCTGCCTCCATCACAGGGTTTTACTCATCTGCTGACTATAATAGACCGGACCACCAGGTGGCCTGAGGTGGTTCCTCTGACATCCACAACAGCTGCAGTGGTGGCCCGGGCATTTTTGTCTACCTGGGTTGCGCGTTTTGGCCCCCCTTCAGACATTACATCGGACAGGGGCCCGCAGTTTGTTTCTGAGCTTTGGTCTACCATGGCCAAGGGTCTGGGGACTAACGTTCACAGGACCACTGCTTACAACCCCCAAGCTAATGGTTTGTGTGAACGGTTTCACAGGTCATTGAAAGCTGCACTTCGCGCGGCATTGACCGGTGACAACTGGATTGACTGTCTTCCCTGGGTTTTGTTGGGTTTACGTACCGCAACCAAAGAGGACCTGAGCTCTTCCCCGGCTGAGCTGGTTTACGGTCAGCCTGTGCGCGTCCCCGGTGAGTTTTTACCTGAGGTACCCTCACCACAGTTCGCTCCGCCGTTGCTCCATTTTTCCTCTCAGGAGGGCTCTGTTCGTGTCCCCGGCCCGGTACACCATTGTTTACCCCAGTCATTTGTCCCTAAGAGTCTGGAGTCCTCTAAATTTGTTTTTGTCAAACACAATGCACACAGGACACCACTACAGCCTTTGTATGATGGACCGTTTCGTGTTCTTCAACCAGGTCCAAAACACTTCCTTTTAGATTTAGGGGGTCGTACTGAGACTGTCTGTATCGATAGGCTTAAACCAGCTCATGTTATGTCAGATGATCAGGTTGTTACGGCCCAGGCTCCTCGCAGGGGCAGACCTCCATCCACATTGCTAACGGACTGCGGTCCTCCTTCCAGAGACTCTCAACGTCCATTGGAGCCTGAATCTTCTGCAGGCCCTCCTCGTCACCCCCCGCTTCATCAGACTGATTACGCAGGGCCCAAGTTCAGCCGTTCTGGGCGTTTGATCAAACCTAAACTGCTGGACTAATGATGGACCTTACTGGGTGTTCTGGGGGGGCGTGTGTGGTGGACCACTAGGGGGCTCTACTCACACCCAGTGGACCGAATGTGTTACCGGATGTTTTATTGTGAAAGGTCCAGAGGACCGGACGTTGTATGGTGATATATAAGGCGGTTCTTGGGTTTTACCGCCAGTTCTGTAGGAGTTGATTAAAGAAGGAGTTTTGCAGCTCGTCTCCTGTGTCGTCTCTTCATGACCTCCTACAACCGTACACTAAAAAGTTGCATTGTGCCTTTGTTTATATTTGTAATATTGTAATTCTGTAAAGACAAAATATGTCTTGTGGTGTAACTCTGATTTATATATCGTGCTAAATCGCAGGTTTGAATATTGCAATACTTTCCTATAACAAAGTAGACCTGCAGAAAGAAATAATAAAATATTTTACATTTGGATATAGTTGAATGTTCTATGTAGAGATTTTCCTCAGCTTTGATTGTATATCTCACAATTTTGTAATTTATCATTGTTTATTAAACTCTGAAAGCTATGTGACTTTGTTAATATTCTGTCCTAAAATGCGGTTAGATGTGCCCCCCCTTTTTTGAGCCACTGCCCCTTTAGTGGTCTCTGCACGGCCCTGTTGTTTACAGGATTACAGCACCCACGTCTGAGGAGAAGGAGGAGTGGATTGAATCTATCAAGGAAGAAATGGTGTCAAAGACTGCTTGTACCATCATCCTTTGAGTTTTACGTTTTCCCTACAGAGTAAATTGACTAAATCTCAAATGCTGATTTCATCAGTCTAGACAGGTGGAATTCCAGGTTTTCCCTCAAGTGGAAAACATTTTTTGTTTGTTTTAAAGCCTCCAACTACAGGGTGAGAAAAATCAAGTCAACATTGCTCTGATTTCTCTGAAAAAGGTTCAAAAGCTGCTCAGACATTCAGATATGGCCCAGTTTTGAATCACAGAAATAATGCGGATATGGTAAAAAAATAAATGAATAAAAAACAGAGCAAGGATCTCATCAAAAAGGTAAAAAGTTGTAAACGTACAACCAGTGAATACTTTTTGAAAGTTTCACTAAAATTGGTCCTGTGGTTCATAAGATATTTTGCTAACAGACAGCATTTAGTTTGAATTATATGAAGGGCATGATGTAAACCAGCAAACTTGAGATCAGTTCATTCAGAGATGGAAGGAAACGAACCACAGCTTGAGTTTCACCGGGGGGGGAAGAACTTTTCAGAGGAGCCAAAAAGCTTTTTATGGAAAGTATTATTTTAATTTACTGTCAACAGAGAGATAATCTCCGAGCCAACACATTATCTGTGTCTTGAGTCACAAAAACACACTTTCACGAGGCTGGAACAGTTTGTTTGCTCGTACTGTGTTGTATTTGTAGATTAATCAATATATTATAAATGTTAAGTCTTTTGAAGGATTTTAAAGACTGAAAAGAAGCAAATTGTTCAATTAATCATGGCGGCCATGCTTGTGTTTTGGTCACTCTACCATAGTTATTGTTTCATGAACTGGGCTGTTGAAATGCCACAGAAAGTGGTACAGTCATCATATGCAGATTCTTTCCTGAGCGTGTGGAGCTACAAAGGGAATTGGAAAAATCTGCAGTGAAGGGCTTGCTCTGTTCTTGCTTTGTGCTGGTGCTAACGTAATTTAGCAGCCATGAAACTGGCTGTTTTATTCTGTCTCTTCATCAATTGAAAAAAGTGGAGCAGAGGGACGATTAAGAGTTGGTAATCTTGAGCTCCATTGTTCGCCCTCATTCAGGTGAGTA
This sequence comes from Garcialebias charrua, assembly GCA_038048925.1. Taxonomy (NCBI): domain Eukaryota; kingdom Metazoa; phylum Chordata; class Actinopteri; order Cyprinodontiformes; family Rivulidae; genus Garcialebias; species Garcialebias charrua. Next base: position 9,030 of record JBBPBX010027990.1, read on the forward strand.
AACCTGCAGGGGCGGAAAAGTCAAATTTATTTATAAAGCACATTTAAAAACAGCAGTTGTTACCAAAGTGCTTAACAATATAAAAAAACAATGGCAGTAATTTAAAGAATTTATTTTTTATTTTAAAGCATCAAAGGAAAACACAAGACAAATCAAATCACACTAGGTTAAAAGTCAGTGAAAACAGATGTTTTTAAAAAGTGAATTAAAAACAGGACGGGAAGTGGCCTGTCAAACGTTGGGGGCAGATTGTTCCAAAATTTTCGAGAAGCTATCCTTCCACCAGACAGACCAGTTCTGAACGAGGTTTGGCCCAAGTGCTTTAGGAGGATGTCGAAGAGAGAAATGTCATGTTGGATGAATTATATATTTATAATTCTCATTTCTTTTCCCCAATCCATTGAATGTTTTAAAGATCCACTGACGTGATTTTTCTACTATTCATCAAATTGCTCAAAATATATATATTTTATCATTTAAATATGTTAGTTTTTGCAAACAAAATGATAAATCACTTTAATTTTGCTTTAAAAGTGATTTTGAACTTCAAGCTGTGTTTAATCGTGGGAAATCCGTTTACACCCGAACGCACCATCTGTGATGTAATGTCCAGAGTTGAGGCAGAGCTCTGAGCTTGTCACGGTGTGCGCAGCTCCACATGAAGGTCAGTCTGATACAGCATCAGACCTAAATTAGATCCTGTTGTTTCTTGTTCCATCACCCAAACTATTTTCTGCTTCCCAAAATGAAGACAAATAGCTCAAATCTTCACCTAGATTGATAAATTAGTCAAGTTTTAAAATGTCCGCTATTGAAGAGACTGGAGCCCTCTGCCTCTCACTCTGGACATTACATCACAGATGGTGCGTTCAGGTGTAAACGGATTTCCCATGATTAAACACGGCTTGAAGTTCAAAATCACTTTTAAAGCAAAATTAAAGTGATTTATCATTTTGTTTGCAAAAACTAACATATTTAAATGATAAAATATATATATTTTGAGCAATTTGATGAATAGTAGAAAAATCACGTCAGTGGATCTTTAAGCTGCATTAAACAAAGGAGTGACAGCCTGAACGAGCCAGATGAACAACGTGAGACTACATTTTGTTTCCTTACATTACCAAAACCTCTCTTTACTTGATACATTTCATGTATCCTTGCATGAAAGTACCTTATTATTTCTTTAGAAAGTGGCTGCTCAGCTAAAATATATTTACATGGGGTCTGGTCCCATGTGACTTGGTGGACAAGACCCCGAGTTGTCTGCTGAACTTTTGATTTTTTTTGTTTTTGTTTGTTTGTTTGTTTCCAGCATCTTATTCACAGTTGTTTAGGTGTTTTTAGTATTTGCAGCATTTTTTCTTTGTTTTCATTTTTGGGTTCTGTGTTTCTTTATCTATTTTCTGTGATTTCAGATTTATTCTGTTGCCTTTTTTTTGGTAGTTTATTTTGTAGTTTGCATCACTTATGTGTTTGATGTGCATAATAACTCTTTGCAGCTATCCTGTCACCCACTGTGGAGGCAGGACTCCCCAGCGACTAGTCGTGAAAGACGTACCTCTTCTGAGGTAAATTGAACTAGACTTTAATAGAAGCTCTAATAAAAAAGTGAACCATCATTGTTTCATTCTGTTCCTTGTTACAATCATCTAGTGGTCAAATATAAAAATCAAACGTTTGGAGACAAAGGTACAAAGAAAAAATATTGCTGAAAGGAATGTGTTATTTTATATGAGATGAGATTAAAAAAGACAAAGAAAGGGTTATTATTCACAGCTAAACTGCTTTCATCTGGTGTGGATTTTCATGTGTCTGTTTAAATCTGACTTCTGTCCAAACCTGCGTCCACAAAGATCACAAGCAAATGTTTTCTGTCCTGTGTGGACTATCATGTGTTTGTTTAAATCTGACTTCTGTCCAAACCTGCGTCCACAAAGATCACAAGCAAATGCTTTCTGTCCTGTGTGGACTATCATGTGTCTGTTTAAATGTGACTTCTGTCCAAACCTGCGTCCACAAAGATCACAAGCAAATGTTTTCTGTCCTGTGTGGACTATCATGTGTGAGTTTAAATTGACTTTGTCCAAACCTGCGTCCACAAAGATCACAAGCAAATGTTTTCTGTCCTGTGTGGACTTCATGTGTTTGTTTAAATTTGACTTCAGTCCAAACCTGCGTCCACAAAGATCACAAGCAAATGCTTTCTGTCCTGTGTGGACTATCATGTGTTCTTTTAAACTTGACTTCAGTCCAAACCTGCGTCCACAAAGATCACAAGTAAATGTTTTCTGTCCTGTGTGGACTATCATGTGTCTGTTTAAATGTGACTTCCGTCCAAACCTGTGTCCACAAAGATTACAAGCAAATGTTTTCTGTCCTGTGTGGACTATCATGTGTTTGTTTAAATCTGACTTCTGTCCAGACCTGTGTCCACAAAGATCACAAGCAAATGTTTTCTGTCCTGTGTGGACTATCATGTGTGTCTTTAGATTACCCTTATGGTTAAATACTTTTCCACAGTCTTCACAACTAAATGAGTTCTGTCTTGACTGTTTTTTCTTGATTGAGCCTCCAGTTTTCTTCACTTTCAAACGTTCCTCGATAACCAAACAACTTGAAGACGTCTCTGACTGACTCGTCTTGTGAAATTGTTTCCCATGCTCAGTGAAGCTGCAAGATTTGTTGACAGTGTTTATGCCTGACTCAGGAGCTCTGCTCTCCTTCCAGTCTTTGTCACCGTCTTCAGGTTCTGACCCAGAGTCTGATAAGTCTTTTAGCTGAGAGTCAGAGTCCTTCACCTCATCACCTTCATCATCCTCACTGACTTCAGTCTCTGAAGAGCTGCAATCATCTCCATAAGTATTTAGATCTGGGTTCCTGGTAGTTTCTCCTTCTCCACAGTCCTCTCCACCAGTTGCTGCTTTCATCTGGTCAGCTAAGCTGCTGGTTGGAAGATCTTCCTCTTTTACTTGGTGCTGATGAAGCTGTAAAAACAGAGGTTTCTCTTCTTCTTCTTCCTCATTCTTCCAAGGAACAGCAGTGAATGAAAACCTGGTGTCATCAGTCTCCTTTTTCACACAAAACTGCTCTCCCTCTTGACTGGTCCACAGTTCCTCCTCTTCCTCCTTTATGTTGAGGGTCTCTGGATCCTGTTGGTCCACACAAAGCATCCGTACTTCAGGAGCTTCTTCTTTGATCAGCACTTTCTGAACATCTGCAGGGACCACTGAAAACATGAACATCAGGCACAATTATAACTTTATATTCACACATACAGTACAGTGGTGCTTGAAAGTTTGTGAAGCCTTTAAAACTTTCTAAATTTCTGCATGAAAATGACCTAAAACATCATGAGATTTTCACACAAGTCCTAAAAGTAGATAAAGAGAACCACGTTAAACAAATGAGAAACATATTTTATACTTGGTCATTTATTTATCGAGGAAAATTATCTAATATTACATGTTTTTTCCTGAGATTTGTCAAGCTGTTTGATCAATAATGCAATACTGTACCATATTTTCCTCCCTATATGTTGCAGTTTTTTGCATAATTTACATGTCCTGCGACTTATAGGCCAAAGCAACATATTTATGGATTTTTTCCCATATTTATAAACCAGCTCAACTGGTAAAGCTGCTGCTTCTCAGCGAGCAGGTTCCCGGCTCAAATCCTGGTCAGGGGGCCTTTCTGTGTGGAGTTTGCATGTTCTCTCCGTACATGAGTGGTTTTCTCCAGGTACTACGGTTCCCTCCCACAGACCAAAAACATGCATGTTAGCTGATTGGTAACTCTAAATTGTCTCTAGGTGGGAGTGTGAGAGTGAATGGTTGTTTGTCTCATTTGTCTCCATGTGGCCCTGTGATGGGCTTGCAACTTGTCCAGGGTGTACCCCACCCATCGCACAGTGATTGCTGGACATGGGCACCGGCGATCCCCGTGACCCAAAATGGAAGAAGCGGGTAAAAGATAATGGATGGATGGATTTATAAACCAATTATTGGTTGAGATATGTCCGTTTTCATTCGTTCTGACTGAAAAAAGAGCAGTACTAGTATCAGCCATTTGATGGTAGCAGAGTAGTAGTAGTTGTAGTAAGGTATGCTTTGTATCATGTAATAGGTAAACGTGGCTATGACAAATTCAAAAAATGTTAAGACAGATACAACTGGACTTTATTTATTACACTTTATTGTTTTTTTCTGGAACATTTCTGAATTTTCCATGTCCTGGATGACTGAGATTCTTCACCAGCTATTAATGATACAATCGGCTTGCCATGGTCTCCCCACCTTCGTTCTGCTCGCTGCTTGGACCAACTGTCAAACCAGATGCACCGCCCCGGCAAAATGCAGATAATTAGACCATTAAAGCCTATGTATGTAACTTATTTTTTAAACATATTTCTNAGCAGAGTAGTAGTAGTTGTAGTAAGGTATGCTTTGTATCATGTAATAGGTAAATGTGGCTATGACAAATTCAAAAAATGTTAAGACAGATACAACTGGACTTTATTTATTACACTTTATTGTTTTTTTCTGGAACATTTCTGAATTTTCCATGTCCTGGATGACTGAGATTCTTCACCAGCTATTAATGATACAATCGGCTTGCCATGGTCTCCCCACCTTCGTTCTGCTCGCTGCTTGGACCAACTGTCAAACCAGATGCACCGCCCCGGCAAAATGCAGATAATTAGACCATTAAAGCTTAAGTATGTAACTTATTTTTTAAACATATTTCTTCACTCTGCCACTATCTCCTGATAGATTGATGTTTGACAGGTAATCTCTGAAAAAAACTATAATCTTCTGGCGTCTCCCGTGGTAATAAAAGCATTTATAAAAACCAAAGTGCCCCGCGGTTAGCCAGCCAATAAAAACAGAGATTATAACCAGTCAATAAAAACAGCCAATAAAAACAGCTTCTTTTTTTTTTCCCATTTATAGATGGCCTCCCTTCACACCTTATAGCCATCCTCTCACTCCAATATGTATTTTTTTTAATAGAGAGAAAGAAAGAAAAGAGAAAGTGAGACAACAAAACAACAATTATCCACAGAAAGAGCACAAGGCAAACACACCAAACCTCCGTCCACAATCCTGCAAAGCACATGACAGAACACAGCAACGAAACATACAAGCATAAAGACTGATAATATTCATGACCTTGCAGTAGATTTCTATAAATACACATACCCATACCTACAAATATATATACAATATACATACATATATATTTATATTCATTTATATACCCATCTACATACATCTACTATACATCCCTGCATCCATTTGTGTGTGGTTGTGAGCATGCATAAGTGAATAAGGTTCCTCCAATAGAACATTTAGTAGCGACTGTGAAGCATCAGAGACCCGTCCCCCCAAAGCCCGAGACAGACGAAGGGGCGATCAAAGCCCAAGACCCCAGGAAGGACCCCGAGCCCAGAGTCCCCAGGACCACCCGAACAGGACGAGCCACTCGTCCACTCCCCAGATCCGACCAAGTGGAAGAACCGGACGAACCCCACCAGGGACCACACACAATGACCCCCCGGGGTCAACAGCGACAATACACAGGCCCCCGCCGGAGCCCGCTGCACCGACGTAGCCCCAGGGCCGGTCACCGAGGCTCGGGCACCGGGGACGCCCATCCCTCAGGTCCAGACCCGACAGGACCAGAGGACCCGAGCCCCACCAGGCAGCCACCAGGCCGAGCTGACAAACGCCCAAGCGCCCAGCCCCAGATAGTGAGGGCCCCAAGCACGCCCGCAGGCAGAGGAACACCCACCAGGGGGCCACGTGGCAGGAGCGCGACACTAGGTAGCCTCAGAAGTATCAGAGAGGGGGTAGTCCAAGTCCCAGCTTCTAACTTCTCACGCTCCTAACCCACGCCCCCACCCCCAACCCACGCCACCGCCTGTTAGCCCGCAACGAGCCGCAGCGGCCGTGTAGGTTCTCGTTGAAATAATTGCAGAGCGATGCAAACTGTTTTGTATGTCACACAAATGTATTAAATCCCCCTTCTTCATCCCTGCTCTGGACTTTTCTTTATTTTTTTTTGCCAAAAGTCAAGTGATCGCTTCTTCCTCCAGACCTCGACTGACAGAAATGAGGAAGTCACGAGCGAATTAAATCATGTCCAACGTGGCTGCGTGAAGCTCTGCAGATTTCAGGTTGTTTTTGTTTTGCTGGACCAGTGCTCCATGTTTGTATTTTATTTTTTAGAACGTTTTATTAACATATAATCACAGAACTTTGCAGCGGCTGAGACGAGACGTAGTAGAGGCGGAGCATTCCAGGCTGTAGCGCGAGCAAGGTGGAGCTGAGTCATATATGGCTCTGAGTGAGGAGGGACCAGAAACGTGTCTCTGTTCAAAATGTTTCTAAGTGCCAGCGTGTTCAAAAACTACATATTGCAGCTTTAAAGTGCATTTATTAAAGTGGCACTCAACCCACTGTGAAACAGTAGCCCCGCCCCCAAGACAAAATTCAAAAAATGCAACAAAGTGGGAGTGTCAACAGACACTGCCTAAAGGAGGGGGAGGCGGGTGGGGGTTCAGCGAGGAGGTGTGGCCAGGACGAGAGACCGTTATTCTTTCTGAATGTTAAAATTACATTAGTAATAAACAACAAGCAACAACAAAGAATAATTATGTACTCACCCGATCTATCCGAAACAAAAAGTGTAAAAAAAAATATATATATATATATTACAAGATATGCCGTGACCGGGGTTCGAACCTGGGTCTGTCGGATCACAAACCCGCACCTACACCATTGCCCTATCGTGGCATTTATGCATTACTCGTCCATTGCGATATAAAAAAACAAATCCAACCGAATAGTTTCGATGTAGTGAAAAGTATTCCTAAAATAAATAAGTTAAAATATACAAACAACTATTGCCATTCTGAAAACTATAATATGCTTCTTTGCAGTACTTTTCCGGAGTGCAATGTACCACTTCCATATAAGGTATGAACTGCAGCGAGGACCTTCCATCTCTGCAGGGAATTGGCTCTGCTTGAACCACTTTTGTGACGAAAGCGTGCGAAAACACGTCACTGTGCGAATCGTAGACCAACCAGAAAATTAAGGTGTAATTCACCAGTTCAACCCATAGGACTACCGTAAACACGTTTTTAGACCAAATATTGCAGATTTAAACTAATAAGCATAAATATGTGAAGATTAACACAGACATAGTGCTATAAAACATTTTAGACACATTCTAGGGAGTTTATCAGCTAAAAAATGTTAATTTGGAGTTTAGTTCCTCTTTAAGCAATCGTTAGACTGAGGCTTTGCTATAATTTCTAGCAAACAAATAATTGTTTCTAAGTGTTTATCTTGTTAAATTCTTGTTAAAGTCCTCCAGTGCACGCTCCTGTGGGTGCCATTTGGCAGCCCATCAATTTTTAGCACAACACCGGCCCACATTTCCGCGCACAACTGCCAATGTGTCAGAACTCCTGCATACATTTCAAAGATAATAAATAAAAAAGCTTACAGTAAAAGAATAAATAAATAAATAACGAGGGAAATGTCTAATGTGTATTATTCACATTATTACGTTTCAAAATTGTTCAAAATAACAGGATCAAAATGGTAAAAAGACAGTCCAATTTATTATCTAAAATAAATGATGGATGATTGTCCTTAGCTGGACAACAGAGAATTGAAGCACCTGCCAGTGGTAATAGAGATTGGAGCAGAACAACATGCAGAATTTGGCTGAGAAGAATTTGGGTCGGACATTAAAGTTTGTGTGTGTGTTAGGGTGGGAGGTGCTAGAGGGGGTTGGGACGCTTGACAGAATCTGAGCTGCTATAATAGACCTTTTACCAGTTGATGTCATCGCGCATGCGCACTTGCATTTTTCGAGAATCAACCGGAAGCTAGGGCTAACGCAGCCACACTACTGGAGTTTCATTACTGCCAATGGTCGAGATAGGGAAATATGACTTTTATTGTGTTTATAATTGTTCGAGGCAACGTAATCGAGTAAAAGAAGAAGGTGCGACTTGTTCGTTTTACCAAGTCCCTCTAGGAAGGTCGAGTAAAGTGCCAAAGAAGGAAGATGTGGCTTCAAGCGCATCGCCGGCAGGACTTCACCACGACACAAAGCAGCAACGTGTGTAATCAGCATTTTTTATCTGGCATGGCCATTAATGATCTGAACTCCGTGGATTACGTTCCAACATTACATCTTGGATATGGGAAACAGACAAAACAGAGAACAACCTCCCGCAGCAGAATGCTACTGGACAGTTGCTAAGCTAGCAGCTAGCTAGTTCTACTAGACCTGGCTGTACCTCAGTCCACTGGCTATGTTGAAGTTTCAACCTGCGACATGCAAGGAGATTCTTCCTTCAACCCCCCTGAAGAAAAAACAGGTGAGTAAAATGTCATCAAACATACAGCTGTCTAAAAATGAACAGACCACTGCACTGTTAGCCTGTTATCATTTGAACTCTTTCTGGGTTGAAATAATACAGTAGTTTCCACAAGACAAACATGTTTTATTAACATTATTTGAGGTCTGACAGCACTGCATCTGAAAACATTTCAGCCATTTCCAGTGGTGGGCCTCCAACCGCTAGGGAGCGCTAAAGCGCTAATCCGCTTATAGCGGAACTAAACAATTTGTTAGCTTTACAGCGGATTGACTAACTTTTATAATTCATAAGCGGATTTGTGCTATTTTTATTTAAAATGCAGTACCGCTAATAACTAATTATCTATCAGTAAAAACGAAAAAACTTATTTACGAGCTCGGACGACTGCTAACAGACTATATCCTGTCAGCGCCGGATGTGGTCCGTGACAAAAAAGCGTCCCCCTCAGTCTCTTGGTGTGTGCTCTCTCTAAAGCAGTTAGCAGCCAGTGTGTTACTCTGCAGCCTTATTGCTTGTTTTTGAAGAGTCAGACGAAGACTTTTTAACATGGAGGGTGAACTTGTGGATGTTTCTCAGCGGCCTATGCGTCGCGTCTGGATTTTAAAACGAAGTTCGCCATTAGCACTCTTCAAAATGGCGTCCGCGACGGCCACAGAAGCCAGGATTTTACAACAAAACACGGTAAAACAATTATTTCTTTGCTGAGAAAAAATATATTTCATAGCTGACGTTATAGCACAAGTTCTTCTGAGCTTGAGAGTTTCACGAAATGGTCAAATCTGCTGGATTTAAAAAAAGTAGTTCGCCATTAGCACTGTTCAAAATGGCGGCCGCGACAGCCACAGAAATTAAGAACATAAAATAGCTGACAGGGCAGCAAACTTACATACTCAGGGAATCACAAGGAACTCAGGAGACAGAGGCAACAGGAGACAATGCCAGGACAACGATAAACACAGAGATACAGACTTATTTTTGATTTGATGTTTATTCATTCATTTTAAAAGAACAATACAAAACAGTTTCATCAGATACAAGAATACAAGTAGGATAAAATGAAAGGAGCAGAAAGAAGATGAAATCTTATTATATCTGCCCCTTATTTCACAGTTTGTTCAACCAATGATAACCTTCAAACTACATCACAAAATGAATAACTCTACTTAATTTTTCTAATACACAAACTACATCACAAAATGAATAACTCTACTAAATTTTTCTAACTGTAATACACAAACACACTAAGCTACATCATAAGTACAACATAAGTGTAATACACAAACACACTAAGCTACATCATATATAGTTTTTGAGCAAGTCCTTTTTGACCTTTTTCTTAAATGTATACATTGATTTTGCATTTTTAACATCACTCTCCAGAACATTCCACAATCGAACTCCCTGAATTGAGGTAGACCGTCCCTTTAAGCTGGTTCTGAATTGTGGTTTGATGAATATCTGTCCCTTTGAGATTTTAATAACTTTTGTCTTTTTATAAAATTTCTTTGGATATTTAAAGGTAATGTGTTATTATGAGCCCTATACATTATTATTTTTTTTTTTTATCATTAAATTTATTTATTCATTTTATAAAAAAAGAACACACAACAAACACGTTTCTTGTATAAAAAATAAAATACATGTATAAAATGAAAGGCGGCAGAAGAAGAAAATATCTTATTATGTCTGCCCCTTTTCAAAATAAAAAATCATTTCAAACAATAATTATATTTAAGTAATAATGAAAAAAAGGAATAACACATCTCAATTTTCAAATTTCGAGATATTACACATTGATCTACTTCATACGTATTTCTTCAACAATTCACTTTTAGTGTTAATTTGTCTTCCAACTGATCGTTATATGCTCAATTTCCTTTTTCCAGCCACTTATTGCTACTTGTCCCAACTTTTTTGGGATTTGTTGACACTGTGAAATTTTGAATCAACAGATTTTTCCTTTGAAATGTTATATTTACTCAGATTAAACTTTTGTTCTGTCATCTATGTTCTATTCCAAATAAAATACTGACATTTGCCATCTCCACATCATGGCATTCAGTTTTTATTCACAGTCTGTTTAGTGTTCCAACTTTTTTGGAAACTGGTTTGTGTGTGTATATATACAGGTAGTCCTCGGGGTACGGCGGTCTCGACTTACGAACGCATCTTATTACCGTAAAAATCGCCATACAACACGCTCCTGTGTATAACACACTTTGTCCAATTATTGTCAATAAATTGGAGAAATCCATAAAAAACACGCTTTGCCCTATAACACGCATCTATTATGTGTCACCGCTATGCGACGCGTCAGCGCCTCATTTGCCCTGCTGAAAATGGCGGCCACAGAAGCGAGCCAGCATGGACTTTACAAGATTAACACGGTAAAAACAATTATTTCTTTGCTGAGAAAAAATATAATTCTTAGCTGACATTATAGCACAAGGGTTCCTGAACTTAACCGTTCCTTAATCAATTCACGAAATAGTCAAATCTGCTAGATTTAAATTGTTTCGTTGACTTCTTCCAAACAAGTCTCAGGCGCTACGAAAATAAATTATAAATAAATCGAATTTTATCTCAAATGTCTTATACAGGGCAACAGTCTGTAAATTAAACCCATATAATTACACTCTGTAAGCCTAAAAAATATCAGTCGAGTGGTTTATCTAAACAGTACGGAGCTAACTGCTAACAGCTAAAAGAGCAAATTTTTTTTTTTAGCTCTAAATCTCTTCTTCAGCTAACAGTTTGTAAATGACCACCAAATAATTACGCTCTGTAAGTTTCAAGAAAATCCGCGGTGTGGTTTATGAGTTATCTTGCTAAAAAAACAGCTAATAAAACAGCTAACAATGGTTAGCTCCAGAGCAGGCGGCCAGGCAGCGACAGAGTCAGTCCGACCAGAGGAGGCTTTTCGGACACATGAGCTAGAAACGGTCGGTGTACTCCTCTGGAAGTGTCCCCCTAGCGGACAAAAGTGATACTGCACCATTTTTTGCCCAAAATGAAAAATGGCGATATCAGTGCCAAAAATGGGTCTAAGAATATGGGGGAAAATCCACAAATTAACACACTTCGGCGTATAACACGCAGGGCATTCAAATTAGTAAAAAAAATGTGTGTTATACGCCGATTTTTACGGTAATAAAAATATAAAATTACATTTAAATTTTTTTATTTTTTTTTATTTGTGTTTAAATGTTCTTGATTTCATGTGTACAGCACTTTGTTGCAGCTGTGGTTGTTTTAAATGGCTTTATAAATAAAGTATTATTAGTATTATGGGGCAGCACAGTGGCACAACTGGTAGAGCTGCTGCCTCTCAGCTAGCAGGTCCCTGGTTCAAATCCCGGTCCGGGGGCCTTTCTGGGTGGAGTTTGCATGTTCTCTCTGTGCATGCGTGGGTTTTCTCCGGGTGCTCCGGTTTCCTCCCACAGTCAAAAAACATGCATGTTAGGCTGATTGGTAACTCTAATGCCCCTTTTCCACTTGGTGGCGCGGGTCGGATGTGACGTCATATTTGCGTGCCAAACGCGCGTTGGACAGCATTTCCACCTCACAGATGTGCGGCGCCGCGCCAAGATTCCAGACTCATCTCATAGCAGGGCCCAGGCCGGCTGGCCCCGAACTGTGGGTAGGAGGCTGGACTGAGTTTGAGGAAGTGGCTGCCGTGAGGGAGCAAAGACGGAAGGACTTTACAAGATTAACACGGTAAAAACCATTATTTGTATTTAAAATTATAACAAACGTGTCTTAAGCTGAACTATTCCTTAATAAATTCACGTTGTTGTCAAAACGGCAGGATTTTAAAAAGTAGTTTTGCCTGCACGTGAGCCGTCTTTATTTCTGTAATGTAGCTAAATAAACGCTTTAAAAAATATATTTCATAGCTGACGTTATATCAAGAGGGTGCTTGAGCTGAACAGTTCCTTAATAATTTCACGTTGTGGTCAAATCAGCTGGATTTAACAAAGTAGGTCGACACGTGCACATCACATGCACGCGCGGGTGGGGTCGATCGGCGTTCTTTCTTTTAAATGTAGCTAAATAAAAGCTTAAAAAATATATTTCATAGCTGGCTTTATACCACGAGGGTTCCTCAGGTTAACAAGTCCTTAATAATGTCACGTTGTGGTCAAATCTGCTGGATTTAAATTGATTTGTTTTGACTACTTCCAAACCTGTCACATGTGCTACGAAAATAAATTATTAAAAAATCGAATTTTAATTCAAATAACTCCAACAGCTTACAGTATGTACATGAACATCTTGTGATTACATTTTGTTAGTTTGAAAAATATCTGCTTTGTGGTTTCTGAGATATAAGATATGTGTTAAATACTAGTAGAAAAAAAAGCTAGGTCGACACACTTATGTCTATAAAAAAATCGAATTTTAATTCAAATAACTCCAACAGCTTACAGTGTGTACATGAACACGTTGTGATTTCACTGTTTTAGTTTGAAAAATATCTGCTTTGTGGTTTCTGAGATATTTGATATATGTATATATATCTTACATATATCTTATAAAATATATCTACATATAAAACAGTTTCTAGACTGAATTACCGGTAACCATGTTTTTCTTTTTTTTACAGTTAAGACGAAGAAGTCAACACCAGAATTTATCAACTTGTGTCTTAGGGAGGAAGCCCATGAGACAACGGGAAATAAATCATTTAGGTGGATGCAGTATTTATTTTTGTGCTTTTTTCACTTCTTAGTTTTCATAATAAACATTTTATTTCTTAAGTGGTGTCATTGAACAATAATTTCCTAAACATATTTTACAATGTTAAGTGTGTACAGTATAGTGTTTGTTTAAAAACATACTGGAAGTTAAGAATATTTTCCATTTGCATTTGACCTTTAAAGAATCATAAGAAAAAGATTATTAGATTTGAACAGCCCTCCATCCATCCATCCATCCTTCCTGATGTTGTGTCATGAGTAGTGCAGCAGCTTTTGCCAGGATGCACAGACGTCAACATCAACCCATCCATCCATCCATCCTTCCCGATGTCGGGTCGTGGTGCAGCAGGTTTTCCAAGGATGCACAGACGTCAACATGAACCCATCCTTCCTGATGTCGGGTCGTGGTGCAGCAGCTTTTTCCGGGGTGCACAGACGTCAACATCAACCCCGATGAAGCTGTTCTTGGATGCCCAAACGAGTTTCCTGATCAACAAACATTTAATTATTAATACTTTGTTTTTACGTTTAAAGAAACATGCTTTTAATGTTTAAGGGACAGTTTAAACCAAATTATCCATTTGCATTTGACTTTGAATTATCCCTGACAAAATATTACCGTTTAAATTTAATGAAATACAAACATTTAATATTACAGGGCCAATTGAAACCTAATTAATTCCTAATCTGTACCTTACTGTAAAAATAGTTTAACTGATTACAGGGCAGTGCGATCAATGTGTTAAGCAATGTTAACAGGAACCTTGTACATATATGAGAATAATCTTTATTATAAAGAAAAAAATGGAAAACACAGGGGTTTAAAACAAGCTGAAAAGTCTATAAAGTAAGATTAGAGCATTAAATAGCTCAAGGGACATTACCGCCAACAGGTGGTGAGACAAGGTCCTGCAGGGTGTTCTTCTTCTAATGTTTAGTGGTGGCTAGTAAATAGCTTGAGGTAACACTACCGCCACCACGTGGTAGGACGAGTGAGATTCTACACCCCGCCCACAGAAGGGCTGCAGTAGTGAATGGAGACAAAACCGTACATGTGAGCCGATCCTAACTGGAACAGACCGGACCAGACTGAGCCGCTCTGGGCCGGTAAGTGGAAAAGGGGCATAAATTGCCCCTAGGTGTGAGTGAGTGAGACAGGTCCCTCTTGTGAATGAGTCCCCGTGGCTCAACGAGGCTAGCCTGTATAAATAAAGGTTGAATGAATGAATGAATTATTATTTTTATTATTATTTTTAAGGCGATTTATGCAAGAAAGTTCATTCTCAATAGTCCAGGTATCAAATCCGCTCATTCTCAATCAGTTCATCTGGACAGTTTCTTTTTTGTAGAAACGTTTCACCCTCACTCCAGAGGGCTTCGTCAGTCAGAGTAGTCCAAAGCACACTGAAGTTAACCCACCAAGTAAACAACTTAAGTGGACCAACCAGTTTGCTGTAGCCAAGATGGTTTCTGGGGGCTTGTCCCTCGTTGACTCCTCCCAGGCAGGCAGACATGTCCAAAGTGGTTCAAGACAAGAAAGTTCATTCTCAATAGTCCAGGTATCAAATCCGCTCATTCTCAATCAGTTCATCTGGACAGTTTCTTTTTTGTAGAAACGTTTCACCCTCACTCCAGAGGGCTTCGTCAGTCAGAGTAGTCCAAAGCACACTGAAGTTAACCCACCAAGTAAACAACTTAAGTGGACCAACCAGTTTGCTGTAGCCAAGATGGTTTCTGGGGGCTTGTCCCTCGTTGACTCCTCCCAGGCAGGCAGACATGTCCAAAGTGGTTCAAGACAAGAAAGTTCATTCTCAATGGTCATCCTACATTCTCATCCTACATTCATTCTCAATGGTCATCCTACATTTCATCCTACATTCTCTTTATGGCGATTTATGCAGTTTCCGCCAGTTTCCTTAATAACAACATTTTAGCATGTTTTCCTCATTGTTGTTTCAGTATGAATTAGGGCTGGGCCATATCATATTGTTCCCGGTAATACCGGTAAAAAAAGCTTGCCCGGGCAAAAAAGTTATATCATGATATGCTAATTTCATGACGTAATACGTCAGGGCGCCCCACCCCCTTAACAACCGAGCGCTTCAAACGACCAAACCGAACTGCGCACCTCCCTCCACCTGTCTGTACTGGTGTAACGCTAATTACTAGCTAGCTAAATGCTAAAAACAAACAACGCGCATCTCAGCTTCTCTCCCTACTGCTCTAAACTGCAGGTACAGACAGCTCAAATGTCTCCCCCTCCCCCCACCCCGCTCTGAGCAGCCGGTGCTGTGTCTTCCCCGCTCTAAACTATCGGTACAAACACGCGCTGCTCAATTCTCTCTTGAGTTCCAAAGTCGGTCCACGGACCAAGAGGCAGGTGATCAGAGACAAATCAGTTAAAAAAATGAATCATTCCTGCATGAACAGATGAAGCTGAAACACCAACAAGCTTCAGGGTCAGCTGATCACCTTGTCACAAGTTCTGGAAGTTATAGTCATAAAGGCAACATATATTTTGTTGTATGTTACATTTATGCTCAACAGATCTTAAAGGGGACCTCAGATGGGTTTTTTAAATTTTTATGGTATTTCTGTGGGCTATCCAGACCCTATTCCTTCAATTTAATGCACAAAATAATTCTTAGATAATCAATTATACCCTTTTTAATTCTGCCATTTTCAGTGGCGGCTCGTGACATTTTCACCAGGGGGGGCTATACAGGGAATCCTCGAGTTACGTCAGGGATCCGGACCTACGAGTGTGACTTAGGTCGATTCTGCCGTATCTCGCGGACCAAAAACACGTGCCTGTCGTAGGTCCGCATTTCTGACGTAGGTCGCGGCTATACCGTTAACGGAGCGACGCACACACATTTAACGGCATGAGACTGAACAAGCGGACATCCTGTGCCATAAACATGCACAGAACTTTATTTACAAACACTTACATAACACATTATACCACACATTCATCCATAAACACACAAAACCAGTACAGCATGTACTGTACAGGTACAGTACTGTAATGTTTTTTCCAGCACAGACAAAGCATACAAAATACTGTACAGTACAAATCTCTTCCTGAACAGTTCTCAGCCATAATCTGCAAATGAGTTCAACCATGAAACATGAACACTTCTCTTTGAGCAGGAGCTGTTAACATCAAAATCCAGCAAATCAGCAGGAACTCCCATCCATTCATCCATCCATCCATCCATCCATCCAGCAGCAGCAGCACCAGCTTATTGACATGAATCAGCACCAAATCAGCCGAAAATCACATCCATGCAACCATCATGTTTTTGAAACCAGTGCAGTCCATGTGGTGTTTGTGTTTGTGTGCAGTCCATGTGCATGAAAAAGTCCATGAACTCTAAAAAAAGCTAGAAGCAGCAGAAAAAGGAAACAAGGAAACAAAATGTCCTTACTTTGACTGAAGTGTAGGTAGCCACTGATGTTTTTCTCAAGTTCAAACCTGGATCAGATGGAACTGCTTAGCCAGTGCTCAACCATGAATGATGGGAGCATTTTAGGCCAGGTGTGGGCTCAGTGGTGTGGTCCTGATGTGAGCAGTTCTGTCCATCAGAACAGGTGTTTTTTTGTTTGTTTTTGCAGCAGTCATACATGCAGAAGGTGTTGACACAGGTGATGGATGGAGGCAGATGGAAGGACACCAGAGACAGGCAGGACTGATGTCCTGGACGACAGAGGCAGGACAGAGTGGACACACGTCCATCCATGAGGAAAGTCCACGATGTGAGCTGTGAAGAAATAACAACAACACAAAAGTGAAAGACTATTATTGAAAGACTATTGAAAGACTGTTCAGTACAGCAGGACAGATTCTCTCTCCCTAAAGAGCCAGACATGGACTCAAAAACTTTGAAAACCAACTTCTTCTGAACTTGAACAAGAAATTCTTGCTGCAATATTAAAATGTGTCAGTTCATGGGATGTTAGGAGACAAGAGATTTCTCCAAATGTCTCGACACTCAGGTCCAAGTTTTGAAAATGTTGTCAGGAAGTTAAAGTATTGTTCATTGTTGATCCATTACAAGATTGACTAGACAATATTTTAACTAGAGTTGATGACAAACGAGTTGAAGTGATCTATTCCTTTGTTAGTTGTGTCTAATGCTCCTTTTTTCAAACAGACAACTTTTACTTAAATGTGTTTACTGCAGTTAAAATGACACATTGGTTTTATTTTGTGTTAAATAAAAACTTTCAAAGGTATAATCATTCCTCTTTCTTATTTTGCTTAATTGTATTTAACTCATCACTGAAATTCTGACACACAGAATCAAAAGTCCAAGTGTGAACTGTGTCACAGAGTAAACACAATAAAAACATGCATTATCTGCAGCATTGTTCATTAAAATGGCTCAACACTATTAATGTATTACAGAAAATATGCATACAGTACGCACACTTAATGGTATTGTAGACCATTGCATTAGTTAATACATTCAGCAAGTACTTTTACTTTAATACTTTAAGTATTTTTAAAAGCAAGTACTTATTTACTTTTACTTAAGTAAAAATATTAATATGGTACTTCTACTTTTACTAGAGTAAATTTTTGTCTGTTTATTTGTACTTTTACTTAAGTACAGTGTTTGAGTACTTTCTCCACCACTGGTATTATTACAGTATTTGGGTACCGTAGTATGTGGGTTGTGCGGTGGCGACCAATTCCACTTCTCAGAAACATCCAGGCTGCATCACCTCCTGCCATGTCCTCCTGTACAGTGGAAGAAAAATGTTTCAGGGCTGCTACAAACAGGTTCATAAAACCATCTTTTTTGGTAAATGCAAATGCTTATTGTCAATTACCATGTGACGTGTGCTGCTGACCACTTGACCAGGTCACCCTTGTAAAAGAGATCTCCATCTCAACGGACTCTACCTGGAAAAATAAAGGTGATTGATTGATATAGCAGACATCTGGTGAATATAAAAGTTTATATTATCTGATATTTAACAGGTTTGACTTCAACTCAACTTTTGTACACAAGCTTGAGTTAAAAACCGTGGGCAGCACGGTGGCACAACTGGTAGAGCTGCTGCCTCTCAGCGAGAAGGTTGCCGGTTCAAATCCCGGTCCGGGGCCTTTCTGGGTGGAGTTTGCATGTTCTCCCCGTGCATGCGTGGGTTTCCTCCGGGTACTCCGGTTTCCTCCCACAGACCAAAAAACATGCTTGTTAGGCTGATTGGTGACTCTAAATTGACCCTAGGTGTGAGTGTGAGAGTGGATGGTTGTTTGGTGTGAGTGAGACAGGTCCCTCTTGTAAATGAGTCCCCGTGACTCAATGAGGCTAGCCTGTATAAATAAAGGTTGAATGAATGAATGAATGAAAAAAACATGAACATCTGATAATCATAACATTAACACATGAACATCTGATATTCATAATATTAGCACAACACATGAACATCTGATAATCATAACATTAACACACAACAACTGACAATCATTATATTAACACACGAACATCTGATAATCAAAATATTAATACATAAACACCTGATAGTCATAATATTAAACACATAACGTTTAGAAAACACTTTTGTAACATCTAGTTGAGAGCCATATCAGTCAGGAATAGTAATAAGCATTAGATAAAGAAACACCACAACGTTCATAAGCACAGCTAGTAGCTAGCTGTGTGACTGACAGCAACACACGACACCACGTCACGCACCACAGATGAGAACAGCTCAAACTTTGCTCATGTGCGCTTAGAGATTTATTAAACTCACAATTATTACTTGCTTACCTGTGTAGAAAGGCACCATTAATAATTACTGCTGTTTCAACCTCTCTAGTTGGCCGTGTGATCAGCTCTGAGTGTAAACTGAGATGGTCCCCCTGCTCCTCCTCCCTCCTGGCTCGAACCGGAAGCGCTGGAGATCCATGGCGATAAGAGACGAGTCCAGGCTCGAGGGCGACGGAAAATGCGACCTGTACAGTCCAACAGTTTTGGACAGATGGGACATAAACTATGCATGCGCTAGCGCGCTAGTTATAATCAGTGATGGGAATAACGGAGTTACAAATAAACGGCGTTACAAACTGAGTTATTTTTTTCATTAACGGGTAATCTAAGTAGTTACTAAGTCCATCGTTACAACGCCGTTACCGTTACTTCCACTAAATGGGGGTGCGGTACTTTCTCTTCCGCGCGCTGGCTGTTTGTTTACTTTTTTCCTTGGTGAGGCAGAGGAGGGAGCAGAGGGGAGGAGGGGAGGGAGGGTAGGAGGTAGCAGAGCAGAGGGGAGGGAGGGGCGAAACAATAAGGATGATGCTGATTGGCTAAGTTAGAGTGTCAGTTAGAGGTCAGCCAATCAGAGGGTGAGGTCAGCTCACACACGCTGCTGCAGCTTCAAATCTGCAGAGTCCGGAAGCAATGGCGAGTCTGGAGGAAAAGTTGGCGTTTTCAAATTGGAAATACAGAAACTACTTTACTCTCCTTGAGGTAAAAGGCAAGAACGTGCATGTGAAGTGTACATTATGTCCGGGAGCGAAGTGTACGTCCGTCGTAATCTGATCTGATGAAGCATCTCTCACAACTGCAGGTAATTCAGATTTTCAGTACTGTTTTAAAAGTACTTCATATTGTTAAAACGGTTCTTTTGTTTTTAAGAAAATACTTGAAGAACCAGTTGTGTGAGGGTTTGATTTTATTTTACACTACAGAGTTAAAGCACTTGTTTTAAATGTTTACTTTTATTTATAAGAAAACACTTGAACAGTACAGTGTGTACATAGAGCTTAAAACACAATTGTTATATTATTTTGTTAAACTGTATTTTGTAATGAAGAAAACACTTGAAGTATAGTATGTCAACCAGTCATGTTCTGTTGAGGTGCAGTAAGTATTAAAAGTTTGGTGTTAAGTACCGGTCTTTGCAATTCTACTTTAAATTTGTAGTTATATCTAAACTTAAACCAACCGAACAAACAATAGTTACTTTCCCTGGTAACTAATTACTTTAATAGGGGAGTAATTCAGTTACTAACTCAGTTACTATTTGGAAGAAGTAACTAGTAACTATAATTAATTACTTTTTTTAAGTAATGTTCCCAACAATGGTTAGAATTAGATTTAATGGAAAAGCCGCAGGCGGCGCCCAGCGGGGAACCGCGGGGAACCGGAAGTACGTCACAATCAGAAAACGTTTTTTGAAACAAACAATCATTACTCATAAAATATTTATCCTACACAACTAAAAACATATATGCATGCATTTCGAAATATTTTTATTTTATTATTTCACTTTTATAAAAAAAAATTAAATCTTCAAATGATGAAGAGCTGCAGTTCCAAGGAGGGGCGGCGCCCCTAGCGCCCTCTAGTGGCGGCCGCCGCTGGCCATTTTTAACTTTCGTTTTGAACGACCGGTTTCTGATAGAAGTTCTGAAGTCCACGCCCTTCAAATATCTGTTTACGCCCTCTGTAACAGCCAGTATCTGTAATGTGTTGTTGTTTTAAAATTAGCTCTTTTTTTATTACTCATTTGACTTACTGTTAGTGCTAGCTTAAGATAACTTACCGAAACCCGTCTGAGCGCGCCGCAATTTGCTGCTCCTTTTAGCATGAGACCACCAGAATCAGATGCTAATGTTAGCTTGTTCCTCTTCCGGTGTTAGCCAGCTCCGCTCGTTTCACGCGGCGATTTTGGGAGTTATCGCTGTTCCAGTCAAGACAACACAAAGTTCACCAAGTGTCTCCCGTAAATTAATCCGTAAGGAGAAGGTCCTCGCTGCTGCGAGGCTCCTGTGAGGCTTCAGTGAGGCTGTACAGTTGAAGCTCCGCTCCATCAAGCCAGAAGAGGGTCCCGTCGCAACCGGTCTCTACGCCGGGGGTATGCTCGTTTAATTTTTGCCGGCGGCGCGTTGGGAGAGATCGCAAATACACTAAAAATTGAACTAAAACATAAAAATAACAATTATACTTTATTTATAAAGCCATTTAAAAAACCACAGCTGCAACAAAGTGCTGTACACATGAAATTAATAACATATAAACAAAAGATGAGATGAAATCATGAAAAACAACAGTCATGTGTTTAATACAGAAGTGGGTTGAGCCTAACATGGGGTTGCTAGGTGAGGGGCTGGACTCAGGTTGGGGTGGGTTGTCCTCTCGCTTGTGACGTCACAAGCGAGATTGATTTCCAGTTTATTTCAAAAACGAAACCTATATTATCACAGTAAAATAAATCTACTTAGAGTAAATAAACCACTGGGTGCATTTTTTTGGCCTTAGGACTGTTTTTTTATGAAGTAAATACCCAAAGTTGAGTAAAAAAACATTAAAAGGTGAATTTTGGGCGGAGGTATGGTGTAGGACGTGTTTCTCTGAGCTCCTGCAGATCCTTTAAAATCCATATAATAAACAGCTTTAACTACGTTAAAATCAGCTGAAGAACTGGAGAGTATATCTTGGGTCATTAATAGCTGGACAATCCGAACAAAATTATCCTGAATGGCCGAAAAACTGCAAAAATATAGATACGGAAGCGAGGCTGCTGCAAAGCCGGCCAGGACTACGAGACAACGAGCAGCAGCTGACGCGGCCCCACCCTCAAACGCCGGGATTGAAGAACCAAATATGAGTATGGAAGAAATAAAAGAAGATATTTTATCGTCACTAAGAGGAGAAATTGCTCAAGTGATAAGAGACGAACTTAAAGCTGCATTAGCGGAAGATTTTCAAGCTTTAAGATCCGAACTGCAAGCTGTTCGCTCTGAAATTGTTAACAGCTCAAAGACTGTTCAAGCTGAAGTGGATATTATTAAGACAGATGTCCTGGATTTACAGGGAGGCCTGTCAAAGTGGTCAGACGACGTCACTTCGCTTCAGTCTACTGTAACAAGTTTACAGAAAGAAATGTTAACGCTCAAAAATAAATGTGAAGACCTAGAAGGGAGGATGAGAAGATCTAATATTCGGATAGTGGGCATTGAAGAACGCCCAGGCTCCAGCTCTCCTCAAGCTGTAGCTAAAATCATCAAAGAAGTGCTACAGTTGGATAAAGAAATAAAGGTGGACAGATCACATCGCACGCTTACCGGGAGTCGCACCGGGAATCGTGAGTCTCCAAGAGTCATCATCGCTAAACTTCATAATGACGGGGACGCAGCGGAGGTCCTGAGGACAGCCAGAGGCAAAGCTCCACTTCTCTACAACGGGAGCCGCGTCTCCTTCTTCCCCGACTACACGGCCAGTGTAGCCAAAGCCAGAGCTGCCTTCACGGAGGTGCGGAGAGCGCTACACGGAATTAAGGAGGTTCGTTATGGTCTACTTTACCCAGCCCGACTTCTGATTACATATCGTAATGAAGAAAAGGAGTTCTTGGATCCCAAAACAGCTATGGAATATGTCCAGAACAATATCATCCAAACAGAGACAGCTGAATAAGGTACGGAGCGCTCAGAGTCAGAGAACACTAAAAAAAAAGAACACTCTAAAAAATATCTCGTTGGTTTTACTAACTCTTATACAGCTCCTTCTTATATACTCTGGCGTATGAGCAAATATGCTGTTTTATTTTGTTTCCCCGTTTCTTTTTTGTTCTTTGATTTGCAGGAGCTTGTGCAGAATATATTAATACTGTGATTTGAGTTTATTTTCCTCGCATATCTAAGCGCACGTGTTGCACACTCATATTCAATCTTTGTTGTGCACTTTTGCGGCTTACTTTAGCTGCTGCGGACTACGTCCCAAATAATTAAAGACCGTGTAAAGTGAAATTAAATTTGTGTTTTTATTTTGTCACACGGCATAAATATGTGTTATTAATCACCCATATAAATCTGACTGATTAAAAACATTGATTTCCTTATAAAATTAAGTCTCAAAAATCATGAAAATACATGATTTTGCCTTGCTCTAGAACGCTGGGGGCGTGTCGCACGTGGGCGTGGTTTCAGCGCAGTACTGCGCCATGTCCAGCCCCCTTCAGAGCTGAGCTGTGTGGGGAGGCATACGGGGGAAGCAGAGATCACCTGCTCTGTTTTTATCTGAGTTCTGGCTTCCAGCAGCTCCTTTTTCCAAGAGTTACGCTGTTTTTAGTGCACTAACAACTCTGGTTATGTTTTTAAAGTTGAGGACACATAACTCCGCTGTTATAATCAGCGCTATTTTAGAAGATGAGCGGACTCGCGGTCCGAACCGGTCACATCGCATGCGGGGTCTGATCGCCACACACACACACACACACACACACACACACACACACACGCGCGCGCGCGACCCGGTCACATCGCATGCGGGGTCTGATCGCCTCTCACTCACACACACACACACGCGCGCGCGCGACCCGGTCACATGCATGCGGGGTCTGATCGCCACTCACACACACACACGCGCGCGCGCGCGACCCGGTCACATGCATGCGGGGTCTGATCGCCACACACGCGCGCGGGCGGAGGTGCAGGTGGCATGTGGTCGCTCCAGCAGCACGCCAGTACTGGAGGGAGACGGTCGGTAGCGAGTGAACGGCTCCACGGAAGAACGCATTTATAACGGCTGGAGCTGCAGGGGGTGGGGCTTGTGACCGCGTGACGAAACGCGGTCACATTTAAACCACGCCTAAAAAATCCTGAAAGAGAAATGTGTTTATACACAGTTTGATCTATAACTCCAAAATTAATTGAGCTACAATTTTGAGACTTTTTACTCATTTACAAGATTACAATTACGACATTTATAATGTTTATTGAAGAAAATGTTGAAATTCACTTTACACGGTCTTTAAGCATAGCTTTCACTTGGTTTGGTTTTGTTTAGATTTGATCCCTTGGTATCTTGGGGATCTTATGCAATTATTTTGTAAAAAACTATTCCTTTCTTTCCATTATTATTATTTTGTATTATTATTTGTTAATGGCTATATTTTTGAGACTAGAAGTGTTGGTTATAGTAGTTTAAATTTTGTTTTTCCCTTCTACGGTCAAATCTGTGCTCACTCTGTGCCCATTAGACTTCACACAGATAGTTTAAATAGAGAGAATGGGTGACCCACTTAAAATTGTAACTTATAATGTAAGAGGGCTCCATAATGTTGTCAAAAGAAAGAAAATATTGAACCAATTAAAACAAATTAATTGTCACATAGCTTTCTTGCAAGAAACCCATCTATCTGATACAGAGCATGAAAAATTAAAAAAATCTTGGGCAGATAAGGCTTTTTACTCATCCCACCGATCGGGGAAAAAAAAGGGTGTTGTCATACTTTTGCATCGGCAGATTAATTTCACACTAACGCGGCTACATAGAGATACAGAGGGAAGATACGTATTGGTTAATGGTATAATTGATGGTAGAGAAGTTTCGTTTGTTAATGCTTATGCACCCAATACGGATGCACCTGATTTCATAAAGTCATTATTTAAGGTAATTATACAGTACAGCACTGGGCTGTTGTTACTGGGGGGGGACTTCAATTGTACCATGTCACAAATACTGGACAGGATGCCTACACCAAAAACCCCACTCTCTAGGATGAGCAGGATGCTTAAACATCAGATTATAGAGGCAGGAATTGTAGATGTATGGAGAAGTAGGTTTCCCAGAACTAAAGACTTCACTTTCTACTCTAGTAGGCATGCTTCCTACTCCAGGATCGATTACTTTTTTACCCCAAAATTAGAAATGAATAGAATAGTAGAGATAGAAATATTACCTATTACTATCTCTGATCATGCACCCGTCTTATTAAAATGGGATATAGGACATAGGCTAACATCTAAACCAGACCTGCTCATTACGTCGATCGCGATCGACCGGTCGATCGCGGAGGCATTACTGGTCGATCGCAGCGTGACATTATTATTATTATTTTTTTTCCCCACAGCGTGACATTAAAAAATTATCAGCCAATGAAACATCCCGTTACTTGATTGACATGCAGGGCAACCAATCAGATGACAACTGAAAACATCCCGCCCCTTGATTGACATTCACGGCAACCAATCAGATGAGAGCTTTAGGTCACGCTCATGCAGCTTCTAAAAACAATGGCGCGAAGGTGGAAGTTGAACGCAGCAAAACATACTAAGCGAAAACAATCAGATTTCGGACTGTTCATGGAAAATACGACATCGACTTCCCACCGAAAAGCCAGCTGAGAAAGAGAAAGGTGGAGGAACTAAAATCCCTGTTCGGACAGCAGCAACTTCAAAGCGAAACGCCCCCACCATCTTCCGGGTGAGTGACGCTGTGATGTTTCTCTGCACGCTTAAACATACTGGTTGGGAGCTGACGTGGCTTTATTATTAAAATCATACGAGACACTTTTCATACAGAATAACCTCCTTGACTACTCTCCGTTCTCTGCACGTTTCCCTGTCCCGCAGCGCGAGCGTTTGCATAACACACTTTCGCGCTGCGTTCAGGGACAGTCGGTAAAATACAACGCTGTAAATCTCTCCGTACCAAAAGAGACATTTTTATGCCTTTGTTCACTAAATTAAACGTGTCCGGAGCCATAACAACCTGCTACAACTGTGGTTATCAACTGGTGGCCTGTGGACCACTTTAGATTTGCTGGAGGGGGCTTTTAGAAATGACATTTATTAAAGTAAAAAATATCTAATGATTTTTTTTTTTACATTTATTAAAGTAAAAGACCAGATTCTTATAAAGAAGGGGGTGGGGATCAGTTTCATTTCATTTATTCATTTGTATAGCACTTTACACAACCACGGTGATGGTGACTAAAGTGCTTAACAAAAAACAGTGCAGTACAGTAAAAGACAACAGATTAAAAATCAAGAAAACACAACATAATAGCAAAAATAAAACCAGAAATGTCACCACATATTTAATTACTAAAAGCCAGTTGGAATAAAAAAGTCTTAAGCTTCGATTTAAAAAGGCCAAGTTCAGTAATCTGACGTAGCTCAAGCGGGAGCGTATTCCA
Organism: Garcialebias charrua; assembly: GCA_038048925.1. Taxonomy (NCBI): domain Eukaryota; kingdom Metazoa; phylum Chordata; class Actinopteri; order Cyprinodontiformes; family Rivulidae; genus Garcialebias; species Garcialebias charrua. Next base: position 35,070 of record JBBPBX010027990.1, read on the forward strand.
GAGTAGAGGTGCGGCCGCAGAAAAGGCACGGTCACCCCAACGTTTATATTTTGTCCGTGGAACAGAGAGCAGGAGCTGTCTGACCTCAGAGACCTGGAGCGGGCAGGGAAACTTAACAACTCTGTTATATTTCTACCATATATTTTTAAAATAAAATTTAAAAAATCTATATTGCTGTCACCATCACCCCATTTGGTCCCTACGGTCGACCAGGTGCCCATGGGCACCACGTTGGTGACCCCGGATTTATTACATGTGTTGTGCAATATTTGCTTATTCAGTTATGCAAGGTACATCAACATAGGTACATTGTACATAAAAAGAATCCTTAATACATTTGAAGATAATTATATGTTTTGCATTTTTGTATTGGGTAGATCTTTTGGACTTGGTTTTTTTATAAGTAGCTCGCATGCTGAAAAAGTGTGAGCACCCCTGATCTAAACAATGGAGGCTTAATACGTCACTGCTTAATGACAATACATTTGTTGCATTTATTGCAGATGAGCTCAAGATCTACCTAGAAACTAATATATCTACAGAAATAACACCTCTGATAATATGGGACTGCGCCAAAGCATTTCTGCGAGGCCGCATAATTTCCTTCACGTCTGCAAGGAAAAAACAGAAGAATGCTAAACGAAAAGATTTGGAGGACAAAATCAAAGATTTAGAGGGTAAACATAAAAGACAGGCCTCAGCTAAAATAATGAAGGAATTAAATGCAGCCCGCAGACAATTAAATAGCCTATTATCAGATAAAGTAGAGGGCAACTTGAGGTTCACTAACCAAAAATATTATGAATATGGTGAAAAAGCTAGTAGGTTATTGGCATTTAGATTGAGGAAACAACAGTCCTCCAACTTGGTTCATAAAATAAAATTCCAAGAGAATATGGAGACCAAAACCGACAAAATTGCAGAGGCCTTTGCAAAATTCTATAAATCATTATATACCAATTTTGATACATGTAATAATGACCAAGAGATTATAGATTTTTTAAATAATATAAAACTGAATCACTTAACGGATGAAGCAGCTTTGAAATTAGATCAGCCGATTGAGGAGTGGGAGATCAAGCAGGTAATTAAATCACTTAAGAACAACAAAAGTCCAGGACCAGATGGATTTCCCAACGATTTCTATAAAACATTTATAGATCTCGTGGCTCCCTTGCTGTTAAAAGCATACCATTATGCTCTAAAATCCAAAACCTTGGCACCATCCTGGACAGATGCTACTATTGTTGTAATTCTCAAAGAGGGCAAGGATCCTACAGACTTACAATCCTATAGACCTATATCACTGCTGAACACAGACCTACGTATACTTACAGCAATTCTTGCAAGAAGACTTAACAAATTTTTTCATTGTGTGTTAGTTTTGTGGCTGTTTTTATGCTTTCTTTTATCTTGTTCATAGCTAGTGTCCAGCGCTTTGTTTCAGCTGTGGCTGTGTTAAAGCACTTTATAAATAAAGTTGATGATGATGATGATCAATCAGCCAGTTGTGTGTCATGTCCAATCTTACCTAGAAAAACCGCGAAAGAGTAATGAGGGACTATTGTACCAGTACCGGTATACAGGTAGTCCCCGACTTATGAGCGAGTTCCGTCCCTAGGGGGCGCTAGTATGTCAAAAATTCGTAAGTAGGATCACCAACAAAAAAAACATCACAATTTTTTTTTTTTTAGAAATGAATACCGGAACATGTACAGTACTGTACAATCACCAAGCACTTAGCCTATCCTAACAGTTTTTAAAGATGAAGAAGTGAGTTTAATTGTCTCCCTTTCACATAAAGGGAGCTAGCTCCC
>JBBPBX010027991.1:0-12618 GCA_038048925.1 Garcialebias charrua
AATGTATCCATGTTCCTCGAGTCACAGGCTGAGAAGTTGCTGCTGATCATGAAGCTGCTGCTGAAGCTGATATGATGAAACTGCTGCTGAGGAAGAGTGTGGTAAAACAGCAGCACATTCAGAAATGAGCCTCTTCTCTGCATCTGCTGCTTTACTGGGTGTAAAGAAGCCCATCTTCTTAAACCTGGGCTCGAGCAGTGTTGCCAGGGACATCATGCTCATTGATTGTAAAATAAATAGCTTCTCCCTTAACCGTCTCCTCAGATTCTCAACCATTGCAGAGTTTTCTTGCCTCAGGTCAACTCCCATGTCTTCATCCTCCAGTGCATGGTGTAACATTGAAAGTAAAGGAATTTTGTTTGGATCCAGACACTCTCTTTTCCTCTGAAAGCTCAACTGTAGCATCATTAAATGGAGAGAGCTTTTTTAAACTTTGTGCAATAATGTCATATTGTCCAGAGGATAGAGTGATAATATCTGTGCGTAGGCCTGCCAAAGCTGCTCCGGTAGGTTCCCTGAGGTCATAAACACGTTGGAGCATCAGGTATGTGCTGTTCCATCGTGTATCCACCTCTTGGATTACTTTCAGTGGGTGCCGGCCCATTTACTCCTGCACCTCTGTCAGCCTCTCCTATAACATCAACCAACACAAATGCATTAATTCAAGTGTCACTGCAGCAGCAACTTCAGTGTATAATGCTGCAATAAAATAAAGGAACTAACCTTTGCAGTGATGCTGCTCTTGAAATAACCCTCTATCTTCCTACATCCATCCATCCATTTTCGTCCGCTTATCTTCCTACAGTTTGTACAAATATCAGACAGCACGGCGTTATGATCAACAGCCTTTTTGATTACCAAGTATGCGCCACAAAATTTGTGTGACACATATGAAGGTCCTTTACACAAGCACCTATGTTTGCTGACCCATCAGTCGCAAAGCAACTAACTTTTTGTGTAATTACCCACTCCAACATGAGTGCTACTGGAACTTGTGACACGTTATATGCAGTATGTGCATTAGGGAAATGCAGCACCCCTAAAACAACTGAATGCAAGGGAGTGTGTAAATCTATGAAATGGTATGGCACTGCTAGATACACATCAGTGTTTATGGAGGTCCACATATCTGATGTCAGACTAACTGTGCACGCCTGTGCCACAATGGCTTTTGCATTTTTCTTTGATTCATTACATCTTCTCTCCACCATAGTTGGAGTCAGTCTCCCCACCATCACAGACATTTACACCTCCACATGCAGGAAAAGAGCCACCTGCATCATGAAAGACCTCACTCACCCAGCACACTCACTCTTTGCCCCACTCCCCTCAGGACGGAGGTTGAGGAGCATCAAATGTAGAACCACTAGACTGAGGAACAGCTTCTACCCTGAGGCTGTTAGACTCATGAATAAATAAATAATGAGAATAAACACTGCAAAATATCACATCATGCTGATGCTGATCTGTTTTCTTGTTGCTGTGTTCATCTGTGACCATCTGCTCATACAGACTCATGTTCGTGCTGCTGTTTATAATGATGTTTTTCCACTACATTAGGGCTTAGTGTATTACTAGTTGATGTTTCTCTTAGTTAATTCTAGATGTTATTACTGTTTTTCTCTTGCATTTGTTGTTGGATGTAACTGGGACCCCGTGTACATAATCTCGTTTTCATCACATGTACCACATGCGGTGCAAATGACAATAAAGACTCTCTGACTCTGACTCATAGCTTTCAAAGCCTAAATGAAAGAAAGGATTGATTAAAATTTCAAATATGGAACAAGGAAAAACAGGCTTCATGTACTAAGATACACACCTGCCTTGTGGGGAGAACGTAGTTTGGGTTCAAAGCTTTTACAAGCTTTCTAAAGCCCTTGTCCTCCACACTGGTGAAGGGTTGGGAATCCTCAATCACCATATTCACCACGGCCTCATCCACATCATTCTTCTCCTCTGATGAAAAAAAGAAGTAGTTTTCAATTACAGATACCAGTAATTATGAACCACACATATAAAATAGGGTAGCATATGACTGTGTGTATGTATGCTGTCTTATTGCATCCTAAAACGATTTACCTGAGCTTGGTCTACCCTGGTTAGTCTCCTTGTTTTCATGCAAGGCTTGATAATGCCTCCACATTGTTGTATTAAATGGACGTACCTGGAAAAGAAAACCAGAACTGAACAGAGAAACGCAGACTCTGATAAGATTTACAGTTTTTTTTTTACAAATGTGAAAATACTGGTGACACGTCAAGTCCTCGGGAACGTGGTTGCCTGGAGAAACAGAGGAGAGGGTCAATGGCTTGTAATGGAATGGGAAAACTGTTCAGAATCATTCAGTCTTACTGGGATGGTGGAGATATGAGGTGAGGATTCTTTGACAAGTTAGTACTTAGAGATGGTGGTGGAGGCGGTTGGCAAGTGGTGGAAGGCATCCAGCAGCTGAAGGGGTACAGGAGGAACAGGAGTTCACGAAGAGTCCAGAGCAGGGCCTAATCCAACCAACTCTGAGGAGTCGTGTAAACAGAAGAAAACAGAATTTTACTCACAGAGTAATACTAGGATTAAACTGGCTAGAACTAATCACTACCGTAGGCAGATCAATGTCCCAGCACTGAAGAGTGTCTCCTGAGTCTTCTTATAGTCCTCCTGAAGGTAAAAGTTGATTACTTGCAGCTGGAGCCAATTAGAGGTGCTGTGGAGAGAGGAGAGGCCTGGTGCAGGACAGAACTCCTACATGCATAGAGGAGGCATCGTTGTATCCAAATTCTTTTGAACATAACATGCACTTCACCTTTTAAGACACCAGAAATAAGAAATAAATTAGAAAACAGGATCCGCCATGCTGTTTTTTTCAAAATTTTGTTAGTTATTATTAATGATTTATTACTATGCACATACCTTATTAGGAGAGATGAGATTACAATGCTGCCATACCATGGAAAATCTCCTCTTCCTTGCTGGTTCCATTGGACAAAAAGTCGATTAACTGTTTAGCTTAAATGCACACAATACAATTCTACAACAAGAAAATGTAATGGGAGAATCAGCAGCGTTTTCCCGCCCCTTATATTTCAAATCTTGCTCATACAACACAAACGGTAGTTGGGCCTCCACAACGGAACTGTTTGCCCACTTAATTTGTGACGCTTTATGGTCTGAGTCTTTTCTGCATCATTCATATTACTGTCATTATTTTCAGTTCTCAGACTACCTGGAATCACTGAATCTTATCAACACATCTGGATCTGCCCATCACTGCAACTTTCATTGTTTTTGGGTTCTGAATGATCGTGTCTTGACTCTTCATTAATGTTTCTCATGGTTCAATTATGGGGGCAAAATGTCGCACTGTTTTTTTATTTATTTATTTTTTTTTTTTTTTTCCATTTATAGATGGCCTCCCTTCACACCTTATAGCCATCCTCTCACTCCAATATGTATTTTTTTTTTTTTTTTATAGAGAGAAAGAAAGAAAAGAGAAAGTGAGACAACAAAACAAAACAACAAAACAACAATTGTCCACAGAAAGAGCACAAGGCAAACACACCAAACCTCCGTCCACAATCCTGCAAAGCACATGACAGAACACAACAACGAAACATACAAGCATAAAGACTGATAATATTCATGACCTTGCAAATATTTCTATAAATACACATACCCATACCTACAAATATATATACAATATACATACATATATATTTATATTCATTTATATACCCATCTACATACATCTACTATACATCCCTGCATCCATTTGTGTGTGGTTGTGAGCATGCATAAGTGAATGAGGTTCCTCCAATAGAACATTTAGTAGCGACTGTGAAGCATCAGAGACCCGTCCCCCCAAAGCCCGAGACAGACGAAGGGGCGATCAAAGCCCAAGACCCCAGGAAGGACCCCGAGCCCAGAGTCCCCAGGACCACCCGAACAGGACGAGCCACTCGTCCACTCCCCAGATCCGACCAAGTGGAAGAACCGGACGAACCCCACCAGGGACCACACACAATGACCCCCCGGGGTCAACAGCGACAATACACAGGCCCCCGCCGGAGCCCGCTGCACCGACGTAGCCCCAGGGCCGGTCACCGAGGCCCGGGCACCGGGGACGCCCATCCCTCAGGTCCAGACCCGACAGGACCAGAGGACCCGAGCCCCACCAGGCAGCCACCAGGCCGAGCTGACAAACGCCCAAGCGCCCAGCCCCAGATAGTGAGGGCCCCAAGCACGCCCGCAGGCAGAGGAACACCCACCAGGGGGCCACGTGGCAGGAGCGCGACACTGGGTAGCCTCAGAAGTATCAGAGAGGGGGTAGTCCAAGTCCCAGCCTGACACTTAAACATTCATACACAGACACACTCATTCAGACCCACCCTCATCCTCACCCTCAGTCACAGAAAGACAAACAATAACGACACGCTCCATTCATAATCCCGATGCACACTCTATACCCCCTAGGTCCAAGACATGTACCTGCTCCCTACATGGGGCAGCCCACATCCAAACCCAGGAGGTAGACCCATTCATTCTGGGGTGGAGAGCAGCAGACGTCCAAGATCCGGCACACCCCGCGCCCTGCCGACAGGACAGGACAGGACACCCGAGCCCAAGCAGCCCCAGAGGGAGCGCACTGCCAGCCCCGCCCACGGCGAACCCGCAGGCCCCGAACCCCCCCACACCCCAGCACAACCCCTGACGGCCCACCCCCAGAATGTCCGCAAGGCAACCAGGGGGGTAAGAGAAAAATAAATAAATAATATATAAATAAATACATAATAAATAAAATTGAAATTAACAAATCAAGACCCCGACACACACACCCCCGTCCCCAAATGTACTGTTGGTGAGTGTTGGGTTAGGGTTAGCCTAACCCTAACCCTAACCCTAACCCTCATTACCACATTTTTGACCTTCAAACAAAGGTCAAAAATGTGTTAGGAATTTTTTTTGTCTCCAAACCTGAAAGTTATGCACTATAACTCATGTTCCCTGAAGGAAGGGAACGAAGTGCAACATATGCTATGGGAATTGCGCCCCCGCGTGATTACCTGAAGGAATACATTCACGCCTTTACGGCAGGGGCGTCAGCGTTGCGCCAGAGGCCCCGCCCTCTGGGTACTTAAGCCGCTGACGCCCATCCAACCTTCTCCAAGATGCACTTCACCGAGCTTTCAGCATTGAAAGGGCCAGATATGTTGCACCTCGTTCCCTTCCTTCAGGGAACATGAGTTATGGTGCATAACTTTCAGTTCCCTTTCAGTCATGTCTCTCGGTGCAACATATGCTATGGGAACGTAATCCATTCACGCCCTTGAAATGCTCAGTAAAATGCATGCTAGTGTGAACGTCTGCCCTTGTTCAGCAGGTAAATCAAGGCTACTTTCTACTGTGTATTAGAAAGGACAGCCTGAGTGACATCACACGTAGTAACATCCAAACTGTAATGCTTTGCAAAAGTGTTTATTGAGCTCTAGTTTGCCGTAGCACAAATATCTGCAACTGGTACAACCTTGAACAGTGACCACGAGGTGGCCAAGCCCCGAGTAGAGTGAGCGTGCACTCCAGAGGGCACCTGTTGACCTTTGCTACTGTACGCCCTTCTTATGGCCTCAGTCACCCAGTGTGAGAGACACTGCTTTGATAGGGCCTTTCCGGTAGCAGGTGCTATAAAGCACACAAACTGTTGATTTGTTTTTCTTCATTCAGCTGTTCTCTGCATGTAAGTGCTTAAAGCTCTCAGGGGGCAGAGAGCCTTAAGTCTTTCCTGTTCCTGAGTGAGGACAGGAGCAGGTGGAAAAGAAGAGATATCAAAGTCCAGACTTCTAGGGTTTAAAGTCAAGACCTTGGGGATATATACGGGATTAGGCCTTAAGGTGACCTTTTACCCGTCAGGAGCGAAACTGGTACACGTTGGTTGTACCGAAAAGGCATGGAGGTCACCCACGTGTTTCCCCGAGCAAAGGACCAGGAGTAGAGCAATCTTATAAGATAATACATTTATCTTAATATCGCTCAGTGGTTTATATGGGGGATCACAGAGAGCCCCCAAGACCAGCCTAAGATCCCATCCAGGGGTCAGGATCCTGCTGGATGGTCTCTTTCTTAGCACGCCCTTCATAAATCTTATTATGAGTGGATACGCGCCAGGCGTCCTGCTTCTCCAGCCTTCATGACAGGCCGAAATTGCTGATAGAAACACCTTAATTGTTTAGAAAGAACAACCTTTTTCCAGTAAGTCCTGAAGAAAAGTCAGGAGCTGAACCAGGTCACATGAATAAGAAATACTATTTATTTCCGTGCACCAAGCTTCAAAAATATGCCATTTCTGTGCGTAAAGAGACTTTGTTGATGTAGCTCGTGCGTTCTGGATGGTGTTTACCACATTTTCTGGCAGACCTGATGCCACCAGCTTGTTCCTTTCTACCACCAAGCTGAAGTTTTCCACAGTTCCCAGCCTAAGTGTGCGAAACTTTTCCTTCTGGTGATGTGGTGTGTCCTAGAAGAGAAGCAGTTGGTGGAACCAGTTCTCCTCCAAGGGCCCTGAATTCTGTGGTCCCTTGAAGGTCAACCACGTTAGGGAGAGTGCCTTTTTGCAGATACAATGCCATACTACTCTGATCAAGAGTGTTTGAGGGCAGAGGTAGTCTGTTGTCATTATTAGACAAAAGTGGAACAGAATGTCTGTTTTTCCTCCTTTTGTTAGGGGTCATGGGACGGAGGAGCTGCGAGTTTTGTAAACGAGCAGATCTCCTGACCCCAGCCCATTTCCTGGTTGGGTCTGGTTTACTGGTCTCCGGCCTTAACAGAGCACTGGAGCCAGACAAACCGTCGGGGGTCTGTGTTTCACCCGGTGGGGGGACATCGTTTAAGAGCAAAACTGAGTCAGCACAGTGAGCACGGTCACGTGCTGCAGGATCACTGCTTGAGCATTGCGTATCGCCCATCAATGATAAGGGGACAGCTTCAGCGTGAGAATGTGGAGATGGTTCTTTGTGCTTGGCAGACTTTAAATTGGTTGGTGACGGAGAGCTCAGTTCTCTTCGATTAAAAGGAAGAGGAATCTGATTCAGCCCCGGTTTGTTTACGCACACTGCAGTTTGATCACAACCGCCTTTGTGAACGTGTGAAGCTGGTGGTAGCCTGTGGGCTTCTGCCGTGGCCCCCCGTCCCTTACTGGGAGCCGTTGAATAGGTGTCCAGGAAGGTGGGTCGTCAGATTCTGTCGGCGCGCATCCCTGGGGCGCGGACGTGTCACGGGTTTGTTTGGTTTGTGTATTGTCCGCCCCGTGGTTTACAACGGAGTGGGGGCTGGAGCACGTGACCCCCCTCACCTGTCTCTGTGAGGAGTGTGGGGCCTGCTTGCAGGTGCCTCTGTGCCTGTCTGTTACAGACAGAACCGAGGCACCCTGCTAGGGCTTATTGATTAAGCTAACACCCCGTGAGCCATGAGGGAGGGGGGAGGAGATTGTCCCCTCCCTTTATTTCGGCTGGCAGGCCAGAGGGACCCGTTCTGCTGAAGTTATTGTGTTTGTTGTATTATTATATTTTTGAGTCAATAAAACAGAGAGGGACTGTTTTTTTAGCTTTCTTCGTGCTTACGTGTAACGACATATTTGACTTTATGTCACTCACAGCAGGAAAAACATGATTTGTTTATGAAACTGAGTTACCAGCTTTTTGTACCATGCTACAAATAAAGTCTGGACATGAGAAGATAATTTCCCGTACCGCGTGGGCAGGTGATCGTGTAAAGTCAAAAAGCGGACCTGGTTCATCAGGCACGCTTTTGTCTGGTGTCCTGTTTCACCGAGGAGACCCTGTGTCTGACCGCCTGGCGAGAGACATCCTGTTTTTGCTCCATGCATGTTCGGTCCGAGGTGGATCCGGCGGTGGTCTCTGCCGGTGCTCGGCCTCGTACGCCGGTCGCTTTTGTGGTGGGGCACGTGTTGCTGAGTTGTGTCGAGGCTGCACAGGTCTGCCCCCAGCTGACTCCCTGGGGGAGGCAAAGGTTCTCCTGGGAATGCCCACTGAGCTTCAGCCTGTTTGCGCCTCTGGTCCAGCTTGGTCTGAATTCGATCCAGAGCTTTCCCAAACAATCCCGTCGGTTCTATCGAGTGGTGGAGAAAAGGCACCTTTAGTCCCTCCGGGAGGTCGGTTAGGGTCATCCACAGATGGCGTATCGCGATGACCACCTCAGCAATGCCTCTGCCTTGAGCAACAGCTGCTGTTCCCATCATTTCATTTCATTTATTCATTTATATAGCACTTTACACAACCACGGTGGTGGTGACCAAAGTGCTTAACAAAAAACAGTGCAGTACTTAAAAAGACAGATTAAAAATCAAGAAAAACACAACATAAAAGCAAAAATAAAACCAGAAATGTCACCACATATTTAATTACTAAAAATCATGCGGAGCAAAAAGTCTGTTGCCCTGTAGGCTTCATCAAGCACGTCAGCGGCAGCTTGTTTGTCCATCTTTACCTGGAGCTCCTGTAATTTTTCAGCCAGGTAAGCTTGCATCAACGCGGATGCGTTCATCATGCGCGCCGTGAGTCCCTGAGCTCTGTACCATTTCTCGAACAGAGAAGCAGAAGCTCGACAAGCTTTGCTGGGGAGAGTTGGTTTTGTCCCAGATGACTTGGGAGCCAGGTGAGACGTCAGTGTGTCCTCAATTTGAGGCACGTTGGCTATTCCTACTTCATCCATCCCGTCCACATCGAGAAACTGTGAAAGTGGTAACAGCATGGGAGCTCTGGGCTGAGACCAGGTGCGAGTCAGCTCTGTGAGGAAGTCCGGGAACCCAGGCATCCTTTGCCTCGTGGCGGCCTGCTACTTTGAGTAAAAATAGTTTCCTGCCAACCTCGTGACCTGTTGACGAGATGGAGGTTCTGGCCATGGGATCTGTAGGGCGTCTGCTACTCTGTGACACAAATCGAACAGAGCAGGGATGGAAAAGTCAGTCTCCGGGAGCATAGGTACCGGGGTGCGGGAGAGATCTTCTCCCTGTTCCTCGTATTCAACGTCTGCGTCCTCCGTGGAAAATTCGCCTGAGGCTGAAATCGAGATCTCATCCTCGTTCATCATGCCTCAAGTGTCGAATTCATCTGTTAAGTCCACCATGGGAGCCAGCACATCAGGGCTGTCGCCCCATTCGACTCGTGTGCTGTCGTCCAGAGCCATGTTCTCGAGCTCTGGCGTGGGAGTGAGGGGCTCAGTGGTATCTGGGTCCGCTGGCGCCGCAGCGGCACCCATGGCCTTGGCGACGATGTCCGCCCGGTGCCTCCTCACCGCCTCCAGCATCTGGCTGCAGTGTGGGCAAGAGTCGGGCACATCCTGCGCCATTTTTACGTGCAACATCCCCAAGCAGACGGGACAGGCCTCGTGGGTGTCCGTTGCTGAGAGGGATAAACCGTATCCGCTGGGGCAGGCGCGCGAGGTTGGGCTTGCCGTACTGCTGGTTTTCCTTGGAAGTCTTGTCTTTCGCTTTCCTTTCTCCGGAGGCATGTCTGAGATAAGACGAGCGAGTCCTTCCAAAATCATTTTTCTTTTATTTTGAGACGTCTCCTCCGTCGCGTCGCTTTCGCTGGCTAGCCCGTTACGAGTTAGCAGGGGTAGCGGTTGTTGCGTAGTTAGCGCCGTCGAGCGAAGCAGTCTGCGGAGAGAGGAGAAGAAAAACTTCGGGGTTAAGGGAAAATGTGCCGGACTAGCTTTCGCTAGCCCAGCAGTACGCAGGAATAATTCTCCGTACGCTCTGTGTAGGGAGCAAGCTCACCTCTGGTTGAGCGATGAAGCAACAGAGAAGTCCCGCGAAGAGAGGTAGTTCAGGTTTAAGCGAGGTGAAGGGCAAAAAGAGAAAGTTGGATGGGCGTCAGCAGCTTAAGTACCCAGAGGGCGGGGCCTCTGGCGCAACGCTGACGCCCCTGCCATAAAGGCGTGAATGTATTCCTTCAGGTAATCACGCGGGGGTGCAATTCCCCTAGCATTTGTTGCACCAAGAGACATGACTGAAAGGGAACCTATGTGTCATTTTTCACCACTTTTATTGTCTGTCCAACAGATCTCACTTGTAAATGATTCTTCGAGGCTCAATGTGACTTATCTGTTTAAATAAAGGTTGAATGAAAACTGTAGTGTGTCAGACTTGCTCTGTCAAACTTTAAATACTGTAAAGTTATAACTAAATTAATTTCACAGTACAGTACAGTATTGTGTTCTGTGTTTCCCTGTGTTTGCCTGTTAGAAAAACATTTCATGAACATGGACAGATTATATTTAAACTCTCAGAAAGTAACAAATGTAACTCTAGAACTGATTACCTTTTGGAGCTACTTCAGTTTGAAGTGGCTGCTACAGCTGAACAAACACAAAACTGTTTTAACGTGGTTACTTGTAAATACGGTACTGTATACTGAGGTCAAATTTAACGTGGTGGTAGTTGAAAGTCATCCCCAACATAGACTCTGAGCTCTGATTGCCCAATATATTTGTTTTAAACTTTGGTGTCCTTCAGATCAGATGTGCCTCAGTTATTATAACTTATTGCACAATTGAGGCACAATGTTGTTTTGTAGCAATCTGAGAAAAAATAAATGCAACACTATCTTTGTTTAACAACTCAAATCAGCTTTTTGCCACATGTGTAGAGAGTTGTGTGCATTCCTCATCTCCCCTTATCTTGATGGTCAGTCAGAGTTCACACAATCTATGTAGTTTCTGTCTTTATTGTTTTCATAATGAAAACAAAGAGCACAATTAAAATATGCGTAATTTAACATGCCGAGTGGGCAGAACAACACGGTTCTTCTTTGTAAATGGGTTTGTGCTGCTTTTTATGTTAAGGTGAAATACACACTGCAGAACTGAGTAATTAAATGAGAGGCTTTGTGTTTCAAATGTATTTTTGTAAAATCTCTGTTGCTCCTTCTTCTCTACATTCTAATAATTCTAACAACAAGAAAGGGAATACTTGTTCAAATTCCCCAAAGTCCATGCTCAGTAATCCAGATATAAAATCCAGCTATCTTCAGTCAGGTCATCTGGACATTTTTTGTGTGTATGTGTGCTGAGCTGTTTTGTCCGCCATCCAACATTCTTCCATCTGAGGAACCACAGAAGTCCTTTGGTTCAGTCAGACCACCATTGCACAACTGGTCCAGAACGCAGCAGCCATATTTTTAACTGGTACAGGCAAAAGAAAGCACATTACACCAGTCTTGGCCTCCCTGCACTGGCTACTGGTTCACCTTCGAATCCAGTTCAAAATACTCAAGTATGTCTACAAATCACTGAACAGTCTCTCCCCCCCATCTCTCTGATTTGCTACAGCCGTATGTCCCACCACGTTCTCTGAGGTCAGTGGACCAGTTACTTCTCACAGTTCCAAGAACTCGACTTAAGCACAGAGGTGGCAGGGCCTTCTCTGTAGCAGGCTCAAGACTCTGGAGTGAGTTACCTCTGCTTGTCAGACAGGCCCCCTCCCTCTTGGTTTTCAAATCCCGTTTCAAAACCCACTACTATTCTGAAGCTTTCAACACCAGATGATCTGTGTTTGAACCTGTTTGCTTCACACAGGTTAGTCGTTAATCGTTATATTTATTATTTGCAACATTTTTTATGTCTATATTCTGATTTTACTTCAATTTGTACGTTGCTTATGTGTTGCCTGTTGTTTGTTTGTTTGTACAGCACTTTGGTTGGCCTTGTTGCTGTTTTAAGTGCTCTATAAATAAAATGGTGTGGTATGGTATGAAGGATGAAATGTCTCACCACAAAAAAGAAACCATCCAGATGACCTTAATGAACATTGTTGAATTTTATACCTTGATTATTGAGCCTGGACTTTGGTGTTTTGAACCACTTTGACATGACTGTCTCAGAGGAGATGACGAGGGAGATGGTGGGCCCCAGAGGAGAGTGTTCCCCAGAGGCCATCTTAGCACCAGCAAACTTTTATTTTTGTTCCTGTTGTTGTTGTTTTTTTTTTTCCATTTTGGAATATGCTTTTGGTGGAGAATCAGTTTGTTTAGTGGTTTCTCAGATTCAAGAAGTCCTTTGAATTAGAGTTGTCATTTCTAACCTGAACCTGAAGCCTGGCTCCACCCGACCTGGATCAGGGTCGGGCCATAATAATGTACTTAATGAGCAGGCCGGGTCGGTGTTGGGCTTTTGATTGCATCAGTGGACGTGCACAGCTGATGATCCAATTATATGGCAACATGGCTTGCCATACATTCACCAGCCGCACATTGCCATTTGACCGCATGCTGACCAGTCTTGAAAGAGGTAAAAAGCTCAGTTAAGCTTCAGATGGACTACTGCCAGCGATCCATCGCACAAATGGATGTTCATTCAGACGCTGCACTCAGCGGACGCGCGCGGCCAATAACCCAAACAGGTGCGATCACAAAATATTCAACATGTCAGAGCAGGGTCCGTGTCTGAATAATGTAGAATGCAGGAAGAAGCAGAGATTTAATGCACTTTGACGGTCATGAAAGGACAAACAGCTCCTTCAGCTGCAATCTTCTGCCCTATTTGTTCAGCCGCGCACCTCCGCCGACCATTAATAATTATGCAAGCAGTCAAAGCTTAATAAAAAATGAC